>JAQHUG010000031.1:8967131-8980106 GCA_028555095.1 Dicrostonyx torquatus | reverse complement strand
GCTAGTGGGAGTTTCACTATCAGCCGCCAAGCAAGAGGGAGTGTTAAGTTTCCTTACACACGAGGGCTCGAGCTCTCCAGTTGGGAAACTGCCTCCACGGCAGGCAGTAGGAGATTTACACTTGCTGCTTGATTCTGTGTTTCCCTAGACTTCCCTCTTTAGATCATCTTGAGCTAATTTACCTAGACAAGGGGTCAACCACATCTTTACTAACCTTATTAGCTCAGCTCTCCATGAGAAGTGTCCCCTCTGACAAAATTCCCATCCTGGCTATTGGTCAAGCCTGCATCTTACTTCTTTCCTGTGACCCGGCCCCAGGAACCCTCTTCCAGCCCCTCCTAATCTGCAGTGTAGCTTCCTTCACTCAAAGGCTGCAGGCCCTGCGTTCATCTCCTCACAAACTGGAATGTGTTCGGTGCCTGTGTGGTCAATATCCCCACCCCGCCCTCCTTCCCCTCTTAGTACTAAGACACGTTCTGGAAGGCTCATTCCTGATTGTAGATCAAACCTTTACCCAGCATTAGAATTAAAAGAATAAACCTCAGAGGCCTCAACCTGCTCCCTGCTTGCCAAACCGCCACTGGTAAGGTGTACTGGAAAGGCCGGTGTTCGCGCTCTAGAGCCTATCCCAGGCTTTCCTGTGAGCCAGTCTTTAAACGTGAGGTATTGTCTGTCTTGCTAATGGTTTAACTGTTTCCTGAGCAATACTTCTTTCTCTCTGGGGCTATGAGAGTTTGTGATCCATTTGGCAGCACCTGTCCTTTCCCGGGCTTTGACTTTATGCCAGCCAATGTCACTAAGTCCTTACGGAATCAGGCACCCCAAGGGACCCTGGGGTCTCCTTTGCCACCTTCTTAACCATCCTCCTCTTTATTTTGGTACTGGGAACCACACTCTTTTGGATGAAGCGCCAACAGCTTTTGGTCCTTCATTGCATTAAGTTTGCAGAGTCAGTGTTACTTTTGTTTCTTTTTTCCTTTGTTGCAAGTTTGGCTCCATCAGCCAGAAATTGTTAATGACCGAGGTTAGGAGCACATTCCTTCTCTGCACCCGCTGGCCCTGGGGTGTGATTGATACAAAATGGGAGCCACAAACATCTACCAAAGAGTGCCCATGGGGTGGCTATTGGCAAAATGGAATACATTTACAGTTGATGGGTTAACAAAATGATATTTTGGAGTAATGTTCCTTGGCCCCAGTATAAGTGAGGGATCAAAGACAATGAGCCTTGAATGGAACATTACTCCAAAATATTGAAGAGAACCACAATATATTCAGGCTTTTATGCCTTTTTCTTTCAACAACTAGAATGAAAAAAAATTATGTTTGTGTGGTTACTCTCTCTGAGGCCAAGCCTGCAGAATGAAGTATTTCAGATGGTCCTTTGAACACTTGTTCCTAAGTACTGATGGCACCGTCTATTTCCCGAGGTGTCTATGCCCTTTGGAGTTCTTTTCCCCACAGCCCTCACCTACAGCTCCTGACTCATCCCTATAGGTCTCAATCCAGGAAGTTAAACAGCAGCAGAGGTTGGATTGCTCAGGAGAGGTGACAGAGGCCAAAGAAATCAGCCACATGCAGGCATCCTTGCTCTCACTGACCTGGCATGATGCAGAGAAAGAGTTGGATGTTTTTCAGGAAGCCCTGATAGACTCAGAGATGAATTCCCAGAGCTAAGCTAAACCTCTTTCTTTCTAACCTGGGAGCGTAATAGCAGTATTGATTCATCGCTGCTCCCACGGCTGAGGAAAAAATGGGGAGTATTCTTTAAAAGACTAGAGAGGTAGCTAATGAAATCCTAACTGATGCTCCCAGCAGCAGTGCTCAACAGACCTGAGTGACCCTGCGTGCAACCCTGACAGACACACAAGCAAAAGATGTTCCATTCGGTGACATATGTGGCAGCGGGAATGAGAAGATGCCTGGTTAAGTTCGTAAACTATGACACATTAAGGAAGTAAGTCAGGAAGAGAGATGGATCTGGCTATGCTATTAAATCCGCCGTCACAGGCTTTCCCACACAAAGCTCCAATCAGTGGAAGGGAGGATCTTCCCCACCGCACATTTTAATACCCAGGCAGCTCCCAGCATTTGAAAGGAATTGTAAGATGACCGCTGACTCGTTTGCTAGCTTTGGTTCAGAGGGATGCATGTGAGCATGTGTGGGGAAAAACGCATGGGAGCAGGGAAGGTTTGAGGCCGTGGAAATGTTGAGGAGGCTGATTGCGTGGGGCTGGATGTCAGGAGAGCCAGCAGAGAGAGACGAGTGCTGGCTCCCAGTATATACGAGCACAGCAAACACTCCCTTTCCACAAGAGGACTGGGGGCACAGGGAGGGATGCTCAGGTCAAGACAAGACAGAAATCCCACAGAGCAAGCACTGAACCCAGCAGCCTGGTGACAGACATTAGGGGCTGTAGCAGCATCACCTGGGTTCTAACAGGTGTGAGTAGTCCTGCTCGTCGAGCTTTATTGCCTTTGGCCACTACCTCATTGTTTATGTCCTTGCTCAGCGACTGTCCCGTGTGTCCAACATCCTCAGGTCTCCATTGCAACTTCACACAACAGTCTCTAAGGACCCCCTGGCAGGGAAGCTAGCCCTGCCACACATCACCTGGCCTGGGAGCTTGCTGGAACCTTGGTGAAAGCCCCTACTATGTTCCCACTCTTGTATCTGCGCATCTGTAAAAGCAGCAGACGGGAGTGACACCGAGTTTGACTGTCACTTTAGATGCAGCCTGGCCTGGGATCACAGCTGCAGCAGCCTCTGTATGTCCCTGTGTCCTCGTGGTTGAATCTGGAAAGGGCTTTTTCTGGGCATTCACTTCCCAGCAAGACCCCCTGGGGCTTTAACTTTCCAGCCATTTTCCTTTCAGATGAATGTTTTGATTTATTTAATGAATTTTTTGGTTTTACACCTGGAGCCTCCAGGCTGTGCCCTGGAAGTGTCTTTCCTGCTGTCCTGATCCAGGGTGTGTGTGTGTGGGGGGGGGTTGTTGTTCCTTTATTCTATTTCTTTATAATTTCTCTTTATTCAAATAAATGTAGTGGCTAATTCTTTTTATTGTTTATTTTATTTTTAAAAATAATTTATTTAATTTTTTTAATGTGCATTGGTGTGAAGGTGTCAGATCCCCTGGAACTGGAGTTACAGACAGTTGTGAGCTGCCATGTGGGTGATGAGAATTGAACCCAAGTCCTATGGAAGAGCCGCCAGTGCTCTCAACCACTGAGCCATCTTTCCAGCCCAAAGCAGCCAATTCTTAATTCCTTTTTTTTTTTTTAACAATATGTAACACAAATGCCCTCTAGTATGGTTCCTGTAGGTCTTCACTTCTCTCTGAAACCTTGTGATCTGGGACTTCACTGTCCACATGTCTATTGGTGTTCTGACCTTCAGCACTCTGGCCAGAATGACCCACTAAGTTCAGTTTACAGCACTTTAAGCTTCCATAGCTCACAGGTTCAAACTCTTCCAAATCCCTCTTGTGAGCCAGCTCTAAATCAAAGAAACCACATGATCAAACCATAGCAGAAGCTTCCATGTCTCTATACATGTCTTCACAGCTGGTTACTTTTCTTCTTGTTGTTAACAAATGCCTAACCAAACAACAGCAACAAAAGCATCTTAAGGGAACAGAGGTTCATTCTAGCTCACAGTTCAGGAGAGCACAGTCCGTTATGAAGTCAAATGGCACAGTGGTAGGCGAAGGTCGCAATTGTGGCAGCATGGGGAAGCTGAGTTCCTGGAGTTGACAGCAGGAAATGCTGGGGCCTGCCTGGCTCTCTCCTTTCTCCACTTTATTAATCCTGGGACACTAGCCTGGTGGCGCCACCCATATTCAGGATGGCTTTTCCCTTTCAGTTAAAGTTCTGGAAACTTCACAGTTCTCCTAGGCGATTCTGAATCTGGTCAAACTGACAGTGGAGATGATTTGCTAATTGCTGGTCATGCCTCATACAACTCAAACAAAACACTATTATTGTTTGGACAGTTCTAGGTAATCAGGATGCAAAGTCTCACCCTGAAAAGAGCAAGTCTTCAAGCAACCGATTCACTGCGTGGGTTTTACATTAACCATGGGGACAAGATTATAAGCGGATGACAGAGAAACAGTCCATAACACAAAAGTGTAGGAAGTAACTTTGCAGGGCAAACTGCTGTGACAGTGGCTTGAACCCAAGACCCTAATCCTGCTGCAACTTTATGATAAATGACAGAGCAGCCACCCTGGAGGGAGGAACCACTACTCACTGAGGAAGATGAAGAGGCATTACTTGTTGTTATGCTGACCACTCAGACAGCCCTGGGATCAATAAGAAGGGACAGTCTGTCTCCCCAGAGGCCGTTTGATGGAAAGCTATGAGAAGGTTACATGAAAGCTTTCTCTGTGGTTGTGAGGCTTACAGAACTTGGTGTGGAGTTTCCCCAGGCAGGAGCATAACAGAAATGGTCCAGCAGGTGGTTCATCCTTTGAGTTATGCTCTAAAAATGACTTTCAAACTCCCTATATGCTACCACCACTCCACTGTCCTACCCGTTCAGAGGAAGCTTCTCTGATCCAGATTGGCAAATGAACTGGCCCCGGGTGTCCTTAGCCATGGTGTGTAATATCTTTAGTTTTGATGGCATTTTTACTGGCTGGGCAAAAGTATTCCTCACCTATGTGGAACATGCAATTCCTAGGTTTGATCATGCAGAGTGACAAGGGCCTCTCCTTTATCACAAAAATCGCAAGCACATGCTCGTGGGGGGGGTTAAAACATAACTTGTGCATTGGTTGGCCTCCCTGGTCACAAGGGTAAGTGCAGGGAGTAATTCACACCCTAACTGCCCTCCCTCAAACTTTGTCAGCAGCTCAGAGCCCTCTGATAAAGATACTGCCAATCACTTCGCTCTGCACGTGGATGGACCCACTAGGTACCAATTACGTTCTTATGAGATGAGGGCCTTTCCTGACTCAAGATGGGCTGAGAGGACTCATGTTTAACCTCAGATAAATCCAGTGGGAAATATGGAAGTACAGAAAGACCAAACACCCTTCTTTCGGCAATGTATTTTCCGTTCCTCTATTTAACCAAGAGTGCAGATGATATTTAGGGCATAGGAAGAGGGGACACTATAAGCCTAATTATCTTTGAACCAGAAAGGTTCTTTTGAAGTGCCAGGTTGTCTTAGTTAGGTTTTTATTGCTGTGAAGAGACATGACCACGGCAACTCTTGTAAAGGAAAATATTTAATTGAGGTGGCTAGCTTATAGTTTTAGAGGTTCGGTCCATTATCATCATGATGAGGAGCATGGAGGCATGCAGGCAGACAGTGCTGGAGCCGAGAGTGATACATCTTCCAGGCAACAGGAAGTTGACTGACTCACACTGAGGGAAGCTTGAGCAAGAGACCTCAAAGCCTACTCCCACAGTGACACACTTCCTTCAGCAAGGCCATACCTCCTAATAGTGCCTCCTCCTTTGGGGGCCATTTTCTTGCAAACCACCATGAAGGTCTACAGTGATCAAATGTAGGGGTGATCCTGGCTGGGTGCATTTGTCTAGACTCGGGCTAAATATGTTTCAGAATTGGGAGATTTGTGGACCATTCAATGACCTTGACCCAATCCCAGCCATAGGTTGACTCTGCAGAGTCATCATGACCCTTTGGGTGCTAACCATGTAATGCCTGGTTTGAATATCCAGTTAGTCTCAACTGTGTCACAGGTTTATATAAGCAGGATGTGGTGACATTGGTGATCAGGCACCCACTAGTTCCCATGTAGCATTTGTCCACTTTTCATATGAATAATGACTTTGTTCCCAACAAATTGAGGCTCTCTGAGTGTAATATACATATAAAATATTTGAGTGTAATATGTATGCTGTTTATTACACTCAGATATATTCACTTCTAATTTAGAAACACCCTCCCATACATTTATAACCATAATCATAACTCTAAAAAGTTATGGTCACGGTTACCAATGGACGCTGAGTCTTGTACCATGCTTTAATTCAGTCTCCACTTAAGAAAAATCTCACCCATGCCTGGGTTGGTTGAAAGCGTTGTTCACAATCTACTGAGCAGCTTCCAAGTGAGATGTGTCTAGTAATGAACACGTGCCCTCTTTCTGATTTCATATTAGTGTTGGAAATTTTGTTCATTATTCCTCAGCAGGGAGACTTCAACCATGGCAAAGCAGAGTTACTAGCAAAGGGCAGAAAACCACACGTCCAGCGCACACTTTCTGCCGGCAAAATTTGCATCATGCCAAAGGCTAGCGCAGAAAGTCACAATATTGTGACCTCTGCCCTCCCTGCAGGTACTGAAATATCTCACTTCTGTGCTTCTCTGGATTGGAGAGAGATTTTTCATGTCTTTCAGGCCTTGGACAGCAAGTAGAGAAGATCTATGCCTTTACCCGTGTGTGTGTGTGTGTGCGTGTGTGTGTGTGTGTGTGTGTGTGTGTGTGTTATTAAAGGAAAATCATTCCAGTGGGTGGCACATGATTTAATCCCAACACTCAGGAGGCAGAGGCAGATGGATCTCTGTGAGTTGGAGGCTAGCCTAGTCTATAAAGCTAGTTCCAGAATAGCCAGGGTTATACAAAGAAGATAGATGAAATTATATTTAAAAAAAGGTTTAAAAGAAAATCTAAGGCTGCCTCCTTCTGAGGTGTTTATTCAGGAAGTCCTTGAAGCCCCCAGAACAATACAGAAATAGCCACCACTGTTGATTGCTCACAAGAATTAGATATCAAGGTCCTTTTTCTGAATATACCGTGTTCTCTGGCTAGAGATCACAGAGAAATCGTGCTAGAACTGAGATGGAAGTTTGTTTCCTGCTGGCCAGTCTTCAAAATGCCAAAATACAAAAGCTGTGCAGGCTGCTGGGGAGCATGGCAATGTGCAAACAGACTGCGCTGGAGTTGCGAGTGCTACGTCCTTCAGACAACAGGAAGTCTCACCAACAGTGTTACTCTGCTGTGGGTTCTGCATGCTACACTAACCAGACAACATGCTCCCACTGATATAAAAGTAGAAATTTTGTTCTGGTGACAGGCCATCACTTTCTGATGAGATTCGAAGCCTACTTTGCTAGAGGGAATTCACATTTGGTACCATAAACCTTGCCGAACGCCTGTGGCCGGGGAAGTCATAGGCCCCAGTGTGAGAACCACTGCTGATGTTTTGCTAAATGGACATGATGGGTCCAGAAATTTGCCTTCTATGTGATGTGCATATTCCCATCGATCGGAGTTGCTAGCAGCTGTGGCCAAAGAAGGTTCTTTTTGCAGTAGGCAGCAGTGAACACAGAGACTCAGGCTCGTCACTGGACAAAGCGCTGAGAAGAAGTGACTACTGAGTGCTCAGCCATGAGCAGGACATCACATCACTCCCTCTGAGGCTCAGAGAACACCGTGGATGACAGAAAGGATGTCAGAGCCAGAGGACAGGTGACTACTGTTTCCAAAGCTGTCTCCAGACATGGCACAGCCAAGGTATTCCTGAACTTGCTATATCATTAGTCCCTGCCATGGAGCAGGATAGGGTTCATGGAGCCCCATCCCTCTCTGAGGATTTATAGGTGATTAATAGTAGCACACAGATCTGTAAGCAATTAATCGTTACTGGGGGAGGAGAGATATTTTCTTCATTGGTGTGGTACCCATGATCCTGTAAATAACCCTTCGTCTATGTTGCTATAAGTGACCTGAATTAAACACATTGAGTTTCTCTCTCTCTCTTTCTCTCTCTCTATGTGTATGTGTGTAGGGGGTGTAAATAGATATAATATATAATATAATATATAAATTATATCTATATATGGGAGGAAAGTTTGGAACTAGGAGGGGATCAGTGAGAGAAGGCAGGGGGACAAAATGTGATAAATGGGAGATGAATGTGAATGTGGTTGAAATGCATTATATGCATATCCATATATAATATATATTTTGTATAGTATATAGTCTTGGGAAGCAAAGAAAGTATAAAAATCAAATTGTCTTTTAAAAACAACAAACTTACCAAAAAAAAAAAGAACACCAAAACAAAAGTTGTTAAACAAATTGTTAATCTAATAATGCTTTTAAACAGGCCTAGCCTTTCTGTACATCAGGGTTAATTATCAGCAAAATGTAACAGAACATGAACTCAACCCACTCTAAGATAATATCAGAGGCATGTTCCTGACAGTGACAGGCAGGTGTCACTACAGTGTGATAATTGTCATTTCTCTGCCCCACAGCAGATGCTCCACATCACAATGAGACATAGGAAGCCTGAAGAAGAACGGAAGGGAGGCTCTGCAGGTTGCAACTGGAGCACTACTCTAACATGATGGCATTGCTGGACCAGGCCATACCCACCTGGGGACACAATCAAAACCCCATTTCCCCTTCCATCATCTAAGAAGTCCTTGGGACCGTCTTTGTGTTTAAGTATAAGAATAAAGGTGTCATCTCTCTGATGGGGAGAGCTGACGAATCCATGGGCGGGTCCCACCATGCAGCCACTGCAGGGGTGAGCACGGGCCCGCAGAAAGCACATTGCTCTTCCTTTGCATTTTCTTTTAAAGGTGGAAATAAGAACTGGCATGCTCACAAGATGACTTTTCAGCTTGTATTGGTTGTTCAGGTTTTTAACATGTAACATCTGGCAGGGCCCCGGGTTCAACACCGGCTGTGACGGGGCCTTGTGGAGCCCGTGTTTAGCTGGTATTCATCACTCTTCAGGATAGTGATGCATACCTTAAGGATGTCTCAGGCTGTCCAGGCTGTGTGTTCACCCAGAGTTAATTAATGAGGGTTCCGGGCTGCAACTGGACCATGGCAGAGGAGAGTGGAAATGCTAATGATACCGTTTGGAGCTCATTCTGTCACTAGAGAGAAGGTGGGCACAGAGTACCAAACACTTAGATTATCATATGCTTTAGCATCTCCACACTTGAATACCTTCCATGTGTCACACAACCATGCAACCTGGCATGGAAACAGACTCAAAGAGAAGAGACTGTCCCAGGGTCCCACTGGTTCCCCTCTGTGTACCGCAACATCCTCTTCTGAAATATGGGAATAGGGCTCAGACATGCATTTCACTTTTGTGATTGGACAGTATTTTTCCCTGGTTGTACAACTCTGCATTGGCCATAAGGACATGATCCCACCACCCACCAGCCCTCGTCACTTCTCAGGGGAGTCTGCAGTCAGCCAAACCAGCATTTGCTTCAACCCTGGCATCAGTTTTATTCCAAGGGCTTTTAAATTTTTCCCATCTTCTTTTCTTTTCTTTTCTTTTCTTTTAAAAACAGTTTGACTATTATGTGGCTAGATGTGTTTTTCTTTGAATTTGTCTAGTGTGGGACGTCCTTCTGTATATGTGTTGCTTTTATTGGTTAATGAATAAAGCTGCTTTCAGCCAATGGCTTACCAGAGTAGAGCCAGGTGGGAAATCCAAACAGAGATGTGGAGAGAGAGTAGGCAGAGTCAGGGAGAAGCCATGTAACCGCTGCAGGAGACAGATGCCCCTGCCCTCATGGTGATGCACAGATTAATGGAGATGAGCTAGTTTAGGGTATAAGAGCTAGCTAAAAATATACTTAAGCTAGTGGCCAAACAGTACTGCAAACAATATAGTTTCTGTATGGTTATTTCAGTTCTGGGCAGCTGGGAATGATTGAGCAGCCTCCAGCCACATCTGTCCTGCTTCAGTTTTTTTGCATTTCTTCAACCCCCGTTTTCTAAATTTGGGGAAAATTTATTTATTTTTCTTTCTTTCTCCCTATCTTTCCTTCCCTCTCCCATTTCTCTCTCTCTTTCCTTCTCTCCCTCCCTCTCTGTCTCTCCCTCTCTCTTCCCTTCTCCCTCCTTCCCTCCTACCCTCTCTCTCTCCCTATCCTTCTCTCTCTCTCCCTCACTCTCTCTCTGTCTCTGTCTCTGTCTCTGTCTCTCTCTCTCTCTCTCTCTCTCTCTCTCTCTCTGTCTCTGTCTCTGTCTCTCTCTCTCTCTCTCTCTCTCTCTCTCTCTCTCACACACACACACACACACACACACACACCCTTCTGAGACTATAGTTACACACGAGTTGCAGTCTTCTGCTGATAATTTGCATGTTTTTGAGACTTTTTTTCCATTCTTCCTCTCTTAGTCACAAGGTCTTCATCTGGAAATTCCTTTCTAAATATTTTCTTCTTCTTGATTCTTCCTTTTGTCTTCAAATTTTGATTAAGCCCCTGAGTGAATTAACATTACAGGTTGATTGCCACTCATTCAAATGTTAAGAACATGAATGTTTGGGGCTTCAGATTTTGGAATATTTGCATATGCATCATGAGATTGCCTGGGGATAAGACTCAAGTTTAAACACAAAATCTATTTATGTTTCATACATACCTAACTACACTTAGCCTGAAGGTAATTTTACACATATTTTGAAATAATATTAGGCATCCAGCAAGGTTCACAGTGTGGAATTTTCCACTCAGAGTCTCAGGCGTGTGCTCAGAGAGTTTCTGACTTCAAGAAAGCTCCTCTTTTGTGTTTTCCTGTTAGGGATGCTCAGCCTGTATTGGTTTGGTTTTATGGTTTTTAATCTCACTCTGCAGCCTCCCCTCCCTTCCTTGATGAATGGAAGCATATTTGACCAGCCTGTGTCTCGATCTAGCATGTGCATCTGATGTATCTTGACCGGGGTCACTCTGGGGCTGTTTGTCAAATGCCTGCCCTTTTTATGATTTTGGTTCACACTTTTATATTCTTCGTTTTTCTGGTAGTTGTGAATTTTAGGCTGTACATAGTTGTAAGAGTTGCTTTTCTTTTTAGAAGGACAAGTGGAAGATTCTACCTCTGTCCACGGGCTCAGGGGCAGCAGCAGCCAGGGCCGACAAAGGTGCTTCCCTAGCCAGTGCCTACCTGACAGTTGCTGCGGCCTAGCTGGGCTCTCAGGTTCTAGTACTTTCCTGTTGCCATGTATTCCCAATGTGGCAGCTGAGGAATCTCCCCAGAGCACAGAACTGCTTGTCGCTTCCTTTCTTTTCCTGGCCTGGTGTGCCCGACTCTGTGTCTCCCTTTCTCCCGAGCTATAGAATACACCAGTCTTATTGATAGACAGCAGTGTGCAGTCAGGGTGGACTCCTTCCCTCCCGGTGCTCCCTGACATGCTCGCCTTTCCCCTTTCCTTGATGTCCAAATATTCAGCCCTCTGTGAGTAACACCCCTCCTTCTCACCACAGGACCTTTGTGTGACTCTTCTCTCTGCCCAGTTCCCATGGTCCATCTCTGACCCTTTGACCTCAGCACAGCATCTGACCTACAGTAACAAGGTGACATCCCGGTCTATATGGAGTCTCCTGGAGTCTCAGCCCCCTCTCCTTTGCATAGTTCTCCACTAACTTCCAACAGTTTCTCCCTGACCACCTTGACTGCCTGCCTCCCCTGTCACTCTCGGGTCATGTGACAGTCCCCAGATCTGTCACAAAGCAAGACTTCCATCAGTTCTTGCGGAGAAAGTGGGCAGTCAGGGGCTTGACCTCAGTGAGCATTCCCTGTCCTCTAGTTCCTGGCACATGTCCCTGTAGGAATATGGCCTAGTCCCCTGGGGATGGCTTATTTTAGACAGAACCACTCACTGCAAGGAGCAGAACCCAAATCCCATAAGCATCTTTGCTGCAACGCAGAGAAAAGGCTGCCTGAGGATGAGGTCAGCACGGAAGAAAGGCAAGAAAAGAGATGGATGCGGGCATTAGGGCCCGGCCCTCCAGGAATGAAGCGCTCACCCTCCCATATTTTCAGAGTCAATGTTAACTCCCTCTGCCTTCAAACTTAGAACATTAACTTCCACAGGAATAAATATCTGAGTCCATCCCTTCACGTTTCCAAGGTAACCAAAAGAAGAACTAAAAATACAATAACTTTGGCAGAAAGGGAGACGTCTGGCAGAAGCAAGCCTCAGACTTACCCATCATGGTGGGCAGCTAGGAGGCCGCGATGCAAACACATGATTTAGTGTTCTGAGGAAAGCGATGGGGGATGGAAAACAGGGGAGACGGTTGCCCAAAGCACAATAGATCACCTCTGAGGAAAAAGACTCAGGGCAAAAAACGGGTCCGAGGGGCCACTATTTCTCATTATCAGTCTCTCTGTCCTGTTGGCTTTAATGCCATATGCATGAGCCACTTTGCATAATCAAATCTGCAGCCACATAAGTCAGACGCATAACATAATTTAAGCTTCTGAAATCGACTTGGCTGAAAGAGCCATTTACTTTTTGTTTTATAAAAATAATACTTCACACTCATAACTAAGAATGCTAAACATTAAAAGCCACACCGCTTCCATATTATTGTCGGCGCTTAAAAATGGAAACCGCTCTCTGGAGTTTAAAGAAAGAATGGCTTGGAAAGAGGTGGCCGCAGTCATCAGAGCTGTCCCAGGGGTGCTCTTCCGTGGAGGAGCAGGGGTGGGTGGCTTGACCACTGAACAGGGGTCCTGGCGGCCTCTTCTGTGCCCTACAGACAGGTTCTCAGTGCCCTGGTGGATTTGAATAGCAGCTGGGTATTCCCAGCAGTAGTGGGCATTAGAGGTGGTCAGACCCTTCTGTGCTACTCTGGCCTCCTCTCAAAGAACTCAGGCAGGCCCTGGTAGGTCTCCCACTCGCCCTGCCTTGCCAGTAGCCATCTGAGCAGTAACTCACATTGAGGACAGATCTGCCACAGCAATGAAAGCTACTTCAGTGCAGTGAGGAGACCACTCCAGAAGTAAGGGCCACAGCTTGCTGAGGGGACATTGTCTTTCCAACTTCTCCAAATCAGAATAACCTCCTCAGTCCACTTTCATTGGCCTCCAGCCAGCCCTCACCTCCCACAGCCCTCCCTCCCACAGCATGCCCTCCTTCCCACAGCCAGCCCTCCCTCCCACAGCCAGTCCTTCCTCCCACAGCCCTCCCTCCCACAGTGCTCCCTCCCACAGCCTGCCCTCCCTCCTACAG
>JAQHUG010000031.1:8950480-8966841 GCA_028555095.1 Dicrostonyx torquatus | reverse complement strand
CAGCCTGCCCTCTCTCCCATAGCCAGCCCTCCCTCCCACAGTGCTCCCTCCACAGCCTGCCCTCCCTCCTACAGCCCTCACTCCCACAGCTTGCTCTCCCTCCTCCCATCCTCCCTCCCACAGCTCTCCCTCCCACAGGCTGCCCTCCCTTAGCCAGCCCTCCCTCCACAGCCCTCACTCCCACAGCCTGCCCTCCCTCCCTGCCCTCTGTTTGCTGTAGCAAAAGAGAGGCCCTTCCCAGGCCCTTTAACTTAAAGCTTTATGGTCTATGAACGTGGAGACCATAACAACCCCCACTCAGTCCTATGTCCTTAGCACCCAGCACAGTGCAGGGACTAAGAGAACAGTTAGAAAAATTTGCTAGAGGAAATCATACCATCTAAGATTCTCCAGTTTGCTGCCCTTGTAAATCTCAGACTTAATATTTTAACTTGTTACCAAGGATCCTAGTCCAAAGGTCCATGGGGTCAGGCAGGATCACTCTGTGATAAATACAATCAATTGTACATGGGTATTCCCGACAGCAGCCAGGGCCTCTGCTTCCACCCTGCAGCTGCAACCACAATGTCACCTGACCCTCTTACCTACTGGCAGGTGCTGGACTTGTTCCCTTCCTCTCCCCCCTCAGCTCTATCGCTTCTCCAGGAAGGGTCCCCTTCACTGTATGGAACAGCACCATACAGTGTGGTCCTTACCCTGTGATTCCCACAACTGAGCCAAATGCCACCAAGGGCCCATACAGCAGCTCTTAAGGAAGACTCTGATTGGCCGAGACCTGCCCTGGGGCATGGGGACATTGCTTCTTTACCACAAGTGTGTCTTCTTGCCTAGTCTACCGGGAGGGAACTATAGGCCTACACAGTCTGACTCTCACAGAGTTGCTGGCCCTACCTACCTTGGCCCAAGTACATGGATAATGTAACTGTAAAGTCTATCATAGCCACACAGGTCTCCAAGACAGGCCTGGGCCTCAAGGAGAAGGCAGGAAAACCGCAGTGCCATCAGCCAGGAGTGGCTGTTGGAAGAAAAGGAAGAATAGGGGCATGGGTGAGAGGTGGGAGCCAGAAGCCAGGACTCCATCCCTGCCAGCCCCATGGCCCCATTCCAGGAAGTGCCTCCTTGGTCTTTGAACCAGTTTGAATGACTTATGAAGCTGAAAACAGGAGGACCCTATAGGAGTAGCTGCTTTAAAATAACCCAGGGGTGGGTAAAGTTGTTTATCCTTGCCTGCCAGTCAAACAGCTGTCTGTGGATGTGGCAGGCACTTGACAGGAGGATCCTATAGCGGCTCCCTTCAAGCTGATGCACCAGTCAGATGACTTCCGCCCTCACACCTTCAGCGGGAAGAGACACTGCTGTCAGCAGACAGATGAGCTGACATGGAGGTGTCTCCAGATTCCCAGTGATGTCCCCCCAGGCATCCACCCACCTCCCAAAAATGGAAAGGGTTTTATAACAATAAACACAGTGGCCCCATTCCCACGGATCTCCTCAGCTCAAGGCACACAGGTGGGGCCTGAAGGACATTTCAATGTCGCTCTGGGACCTTCATGAGTCATGCAGATTGTCACGGGTGTCAAAATATTATGATCTCCCTGGAAGAAATGACAGTACAGTCAGGTAGAATTACATATTTCTTAGCATCCTGACTGTGTTGCCATGGAGACGTGCCTGCCTTCTCTGCAGGGTCATCCACAGGCTAGAGAAAGAAGCTGGGACCCTGTCCCCAACAGCCACTCTCACTTAGACAAAACTACAACAAAACAAAACTAATAAAAAGAACAACAAAAAAACTTCAGTTGTAGTGGAAATGGGGGCTCCCAAGTCTACATGGATTTTCATTTCTTTTAACCTGTGTTGGCTCCAGGACCTCCATTCTTACAATCGACAGTTATATATTCAGCTCCCCTCCAGAATTTCCTGGTGCCTGGCTGTCAGCCTCTGTACCCCAAGCTGCTCCTGTCCCTGGAAGCAACTGGTTTTGTGTGAAAATCCGGAGGAGAGTCAGCATCTCATGCTGGAATCCATGCTGTTGGGAGCAGCAGTTTCTCTTTTCCACCCCTGCATAGCTGTCCACAAATAGATGACCGCTGTGTGGCCATTCACCTACTTGCGAATGGACAGCCGGTCCCTTACAAGTGAAAAGCATAATAAGCAAATGTAACCAAGAATAAATTAATTGTTCCTTTTCACAACCCACCTCCCACAAACAGCCCATAAGATGACTTGCTCCTCAACATGTGTGCAGAGCTGGTTCCCAGCCTGGTATTGTCGGGAGGTGGAACACCATTGAGCTGGGGTCTAGTGGAAGGTCTTTAGGTTACTGGGAGGGAATGTGGTCTGCACTGCTGCCCTTCGCATCCCCTGTGAGATGAGTTAGTGACTTTGCTCCTCTGCAGTCAACGTGGATGAACCTCTGAAAGCAAGCCGAGTCTAAATAGGCCTTTTCTAAATAGATCGTCCCATGTGTTTGCTGTAGTGCAGGTGTGTGCTCTAGTTAACTTGTCCGTGGCCGAGATAAACATAGTGACGCAAAGCAACTTGGGGAGGAAACACTTTATTTGGCTCACTCTGCCAAATCACAGACCGGCATCGAGGGAAATCAGGGCAGGAATTCAGGAAGGAGTTGAAGCAGAAACCCTGAGGAATGCTGTTTTCTAGTTGTTCCTGGCTTGCTCATTGCCTTATGCTCAGCCTGCTCTCTTATATGTCCAGGCCCACCTTGCCAGGGGTACAAGTGGGCACGATGCTGAGATGTTTGAGCTGATGACGGAATGCCCCAGTGAACGTGGACTGCCCTTTCCCGTAGATCTGGGATGGCAGACAGAGCTCAGTGTCTGGGGCTCGGTGAGTTGAAATGGCATGCCCTCTCCACACACAGGGAGCTCAGAAAGGAGAGTCTGTCTGTCTGTGAGCCACAGCAGGAAACCCCAAGAGGGTTGGAACAGTTTCTTCCCTGAAGACATATGAAAAGAAACACATTGGTTTTCACTGCACATTTATGAACGCTTGCGGGACAGCGCGATCATCTCTCTTCTTTTGCACTGACAGCAGAAAGTGAAGACTCTACCCGTTAAGGCCGAGCTTCCTCCGGCTGTGGGTGCCTCTCCACCTGCTCCGACAGCCATCCCCTCCTCCCTCCTCCAGAGCCATAGCTGGAGCTTTCAGCTTACGGTTCTGCCCTTCATAAAACTGAAAACACCTACACGGCCAGCCACACATCCGGCATACACTACTCCAATCCCTTCATTCTGTAGAATCACCCGAGCCTCCCTCTCAACTGGTAGTGACCAGAGGCTGGGAGCAAAAGACAATTAAGACTTGGTCAAGCGCCCAAGGGAATCCCTGGCTGATGTGTCCCTTGCTGATGTGGGGGCTGTGGAAGGCAGAGGTTACATGGGAACAAAAGCCTGGTGAGAGGAGGCACCGGATGCCTAGGAGTTTGTAACAGGGAAGAGCCAGTTATGTGGTGCTCAAGCTCATATTAGAGACCTGAGGTCTCTGGGGAGGAGAAATGCTCAGATGGAGAGCCCAGCAAAGGCAGAGATCAGAGCCACGGTCAAGGGGGTACCTGGTATTGCTCTGCAAAACGGGGGTCCCCAGCTGCAGAAGTTTGCCGTTCATTAAATGCTTTATTGTTTATATTTGTTTGTATTTTTGAAAATTAACTGATTTGCTTGTTTGAGGAAAGGTCTTGCTGTGTAGCCCTGGCTGGTTTGGAAACTTATCCTGGTAACCCAAGGTAGCCTCAAACCTGTGTGAATTCTCCTGTTTCCTCCTCCCAAGGCTGGTATTACAGGCATGTGGCCCAATACCCAGCCCATTCGTTTAATCTTTATAATGTACTCGGGGATGGAGGTTCCTTCTGCAGATCCATGTTTGAGGTCCCGTGATTCTAAATATTGAACTTGAAGACGTGTTGAGGGTTTTATGATTCTCCTCTCCTCTTCCTCTCTCTCTCTGTCCCTGAAAGATCCCTGGTAACTGGCCTGTCTCTGTCCCATCCTTCTTCCTGAGACCTCTGCAGGCTTTAAGCAGTAGCTGTCTCTAGCTGTCCTGTTTGCCCTGGCCAGACAGGGAAACAGAGCCAGACAGATTCAGCAGGAGGGGCTGGGACTGAACTTGAACCTGGAAAGGAGGTCTGTCTAGAACCCACACAAGTCCAAGTCCCGCATCACCTCTTTGTCTCCAATTTCTCCTCTTGGCCAACACTTCCCTCTCTCTCCCTCTTCCTCACCCCACGGTCACCTGGCCGGACCTTGAGAAGTTTGAGGCAGGCCTGTCTAGGTGCATCTTGGATTCTCCAGCTCAGCTCCTCCTCCATGGAGACTGGCAGGGTGGAGCCCAGGCCCCAGGCCCTCTGCACACCCGAGGATATTCCAGTGAGGGTGCTCCCTTGCCATGACCTTCAGGAAGGTGATGCGACAGGTGGGCCAGCTGGCGCTGTGCATGTAGAGAAAAGGTACAGGACATGTTCAAGGTGTCCTGGCCTTGCCTCTTCTGCTATGGGCAATGAAGAGCCCACAGGGACTATGGGTGGGGTGCGATGGGAAGATGGTACCTAGCAAGTGCTTGTGTTGCTGGAGGTGAGCTTCTGCATACAGCTTCCTCACATATGCCACCTAGAGTTCCTAAAGACAGACAGGCCCAGTAAACAGAGCAAGGGTCTCAGAAGGGAGCAGGAGGGGACCTCAGCCAGTGCCATGCCTGAGCTCCTGACAGAAGGGACCCTGCAGTCCAGAGACTCGGACAGGCCACACACTCTGTCCTCTGCCTGTGCTCAGAAAGGCTGCCTACTCAGTGATCTTCCTAAGCCTACTGATAAATGTGCCTAGAGCTTCACATAGCAGGGAGACTGTCTGCAGGAGGAGAGGTGTGTCTGGAGGAGGGAGGGGCATGTCTTGCAGGAGGGAGGAGCATGTCTGCAGGAGGGAGGAGCATGTCTGCAGGAGGGAGGAGCATGTCTGCAGGAGGAAGGAACATATTTGCAGGAGGGAGGGGCATGTCTGCAAGAGGGAGGGGCATGTCTGCAGGAAGGAGGGGCATGTCTTGCAAGAGGGAGGGGCATATCTGCAGGAGGAAGGGGCATGTCTGCAGGAGGGAGGAGCATGTCTTGCAGGAGGAAGGGGCATGTGTGCAAGAGGGAGGGGCATGTCTGTAGGAGGGAGGGGCATGTCTGCAGGAAGAAGGAGCATGTCTTGCAGGAGGGAGGGGCATATCTGCAGGAGGAGGGGCATGTCTGCAGGAGGGAGGGGCATATCTGCAGGAGGAGGGGCATGTCTGCAAGAGGGAGGGGCATGTCTGGTCCAGGAGATAGGTGAATTCTAGGAGGCTACAGTGGAGCCCTAGGACTCAGCAAGACTGGGCCCTAACAAGTGTGTCTGTGCCCTGAGTCTCTGCAGGATAATAGAAGAGGGCTTCTGCAGCAAGAATATAGGAAGACCCTCAGCTCCTGAGGGAGAAGCCATGCCAGGGAAAGTCCATTTGATTTCCTGTATAGACAGGAAGTTGTCTGTCTCTGATGAAGCCCACCCCGTGCCAGCAGCACCAGCACGTGTCAGCACATGTGCTGCCCTGTCCTGCAAGACAACCCACTGGGATAGACTGTGCTTTCTACCCATTTAACAGTTGAAGAAACTGAGTCTTGTTCAAGGTCTCAAACCAGGGGCTGTGAGGGAGTGACACAGGGTCTTGAGTAATGTCATAGTCTTACTTCATCACCATGTGCAGAGGTCAGATGGGAAGGACACTGCTGTCTTGGGAGCCCCTGAGTTCTGGGGATGGACTCAGCAGGGTCAGGAGTGCAAGAGGCAGCCATTAAAACCACCCACCCCTTACCCTCTCTCCTGGGAACTCTGCCTCCTTTGTAAACAGGAAGCAGCTTTGCCCAGAAACTGAATGGCATCTCTTGATTCCACTCCTGGGTGCGGATGTGCACCATGGCGTAGGGCAGCATCTTAGGAGCACTGGCATGGAGTCCAGTTCTGCTGCTCACAAGCTGTGTGTCCTTTGACAAATTGCCTCACCCCTCTGGGCCACATTTCTCCACCTGTGATGTGCAGCGGAGGTCAGTGCCTTAGAATTGCTTTGATAATTAAAGAGGTCAAGGACCGCCCAGAGAGATAATAGAGCGAGCCTGCCTCGCCAAGCACAGGGGCTTCTAGCTGAATCAGCAGAAGTTGGAGCACAGACTGCGAGGCAGGTGCTCTTGGACCAAATGGAGGAGAAGTAAAAACATGAGAGGGATGTAAAACTACCGACTCCTGCTTCCTTGAATCTTTACTCCAAAAGAAAGGACCTTCAGGGCTTCTGTCTTCTGCTTTGCTTTCTGGTACATGCCCAAGAGTTAAGCAAGAGGTCAGAAAATGTTTACCTAACCCCAAACCTAACCCTAGCCTGTAACCTTACTGCAACACTAACGCCAACCCTAGGCCTAACTCCAAACCTAACCCTAAATCTAACCTCAACCCTAAACTGTATCCTTACTATAACACTAACCCCAATCCTAGCCCTAACCCAAATCTAACCATATATCCAACCCTAACCCTAAACCTAACCCCATCCCCAATATAACTCTAACCCCAACCCTACCTCTAACACTAATCCCAACTCTAACCTCAACATTAACCCCAACCCCATCCCTAACCAGCTTACAACCCCATCCCCAATCCTAAACCTAACTCTAACCCTCTAACCCTCTAACCTTAACCCCAAACTTAACCTTAACCCTGACTTGAAGATCTGGCCTGCATTCCCAGTCTGTGTTTCTTGGAGTCTGACCCACTTAAAGTGGTCCTCATTAACTTGAAGGGGTTTTTTTCAACCATCATTTCTCCAAACATCCTTCTGGTTTTCCATTTATTTTACCTTGAAGTCTTTGATTCATTTCACATTCGTTTTTTTGTGTATGGTAAGAGTGTCTGTGATGGCTGATGTTAACTGTTAATAGAATCTAGAACCGCCTCATGCCTAGGCGTTACCTTATCCTATTAAGTAGTATGGGAAGCCCCACCCACTGTGGGCAGCACCATTCCCTGGCTGGGATCCTGGATTGTACATGTGGAGAAAGGGCCTGAGCTGCCCCAGCTTGGTGAGTGAGAATAAACCCTTTCTTCTTTAGGTTGGGTCTCTCAGGGTGTTTTATCACTGCCACGGAAACAATTAAGATGGCCTGACTTTACTGCTTTGCATGTGGATAGCCAGGTTTTCCAATATCATTAAAAAAAAAAAAAAACTACCGTTCCCTCCCCAGGTGGTCTTGGAACCACTGTCAACTGCATCTGATCGCATGTGTCAGGACACGGTTCTGGACTCTCTGCTCTATTCTGTCTCCAGTTCACCTCTGCATCTGTCTGCACACTCTCACACCACGTTGCTTTGATGTTGTAATTTTGTACTAGGTTTTCTCAGGAAGTGTGAGACCTTCAACTTTGTTCTTTGGTATTGTTTTGGCTGGTAGGAGTCTCTTGAGATTTCATATAAATATTAGGGAAGATTCTTTTATTTCTGGAAAAACAAACAAGATTTGGGGTGAGACTGCATTGACTGTTCTTCAAGCTGAAAATTGCTGACATTTTAACACTGAAAGTCTTCTAGTTGATAAACGTGGGACACCTTTCTGTGAATATGCATCCTTGTTTTGTTTTTGAGACAGGGTCTCACATGCCCAGGCTGACCTGGAACTTGTGATGTAGCCAAGGATGACCTTGAGTTGCTCATCCTCCTGACTCCAAATCCTGTGTGCTGGGATTTTAGGACTGTGCCGCCACACCTGGCGACCGGCATCTTCTTCGACGTCTCTGAGTGGTGTTTTGAGGTTGTTTGTGTGCATGTCTCTCCATCCTTGCTTAGCTAATAGTTCCTAAGCATCTAATTTTCTTCACTATATTGCAAACGAATTGCTTTCTCAGCGTCTCTTAGGCTTCTTCATTGTTACTGCAGAAATGCAAGCAATGTCTGTGTTCTAATGTCGTATTCCTAACTTAATGAGTCTTTAATTAGTTCTGACAGCTTTCCATATCCCCGTGTGGAATTGTTAAGATGCTCTTCATGCAAGATCTTGTCATTTGCGAACAGAGATCATTTCCTGTCTCCTTTTCCAATTCAGGTGTCTCTCTTACTTCTGCTCCTCATCTGACAGAAGTGGTGGAGTCAGGGCGACATCCTGATCTTAAAGGAAAAGATTTCACTTTTTTACTATATGTATGTGTGCATGTGTATGTGCTCATGTGTGGCCATTTGTGAGTATGTGTGTGTGTCCATTTGTGAGTGTGTGCATGTCCATGTGTTGGGACATGTGTGTTCATGTGTGTGTTCATATGTGAGTACATGTGTGTGTTCATGTGTGTTTATATGTGAGTGAATGCATGTGTAAGTGCTTGTGTGTGTTCATGTGTTCATGTGTGTCCCCATATAAAAGTGCACGTGTGAGTGCATATGTGTGTTCCTGTGTTTGTGTGTGTGAGTGCATGCATGTGCCCATGTGTGAGTGCATGTGAGACCAGAGGTCAACATCAGATATCTTCCCCAATCATTGTCCACCTTATTTTCATTCTCATTTTTATTTTGAGGCAAGGTCTTCAGCTGAACCCTAAGTTCACCTATTGGGCTAGACTAGCTGACACATCAAGCCCTCAGAGTTCCCTCTGTCTCTGTCTTCCCAGGACTGGGATCATATGTGTGTGCTACCACCCCTGAGTCTTTCACATGGATGCTGGGGATTGAACTAAGGGCCTCCCACCAGTGAGGAGAAGATTTCATTGGGTGAACCACCTGCCTGTGTTTTCAATACTGACTATGCTAGCTGTGATTTTTTTTTAAACAGAAATTCTTCAACTCTCTCTGCTTCTGGGTTTTCTAAGCAAGTGTGGAAGGTTCCTGTTGGCACTCACAGAGTTAATGGGCTGAACCTGCCTTTTGGTTTATTACAAACCCCAGTCTGCCTCTTGCCTGGGGCCCTGGTTCATTTGAACTTTCTTGGTGACATAATCTCTACCCTGGTGTTCTGTTGAGCGTGTAATCCCTGCCATTACCATGGTGCTGGTAATTAGGGAAGATGACAAGGCAGAGAAACCTCGCATCCTGTGCGTGGGATTACACACCTTCACCAAGGTTATAGTTCCCGTTGCGAGTGGAGTCACTGTGAGACTCCAGAGGGCTAAACAAAGAGTAGCTTCTGGAATCACTGGGCCCTGGAGTGTGGCAACTTCCATTGCCAAAGGGAAGATGCATCTCCTGAGGGTCAGGGTGAGGCTACATGGCTTTGGGTCAGACCTGGTTCCTGATTCTGCACTTATCTGGGGGCTCAGGCATCTGAGTTTATTTAGGTGAGCCTCAGTTTCCCCTCCATCCTGAAGATGGTGATAGTGATCATCAGGTCACACTGTTATTTAGACACCTAAAGTAAAGAGTCTCCCCAACTCCTAGATCCCTAGAGGGGCTCCCCCAGATGCCCAGCATCCCCTTCCAACACAAATTCAAGTTGCATGAACAAGATACACTGTCCACCATTGGGGCTCAGCACCTCCCTGAGAAAGGACCTCACGGCCTAGTCCTGGGTCTGTGAGAGCCATAAGCCACAGACCTATCCATCCTCCAGCATCAGCTCTACCAGTGATGAAGGGGGCTCATATTCTGTCCCTCCTTCCTAGACACAGTGGCTGGTTGAGGATCATGACCAGAAACACTGCTGTCATTGTGCTCCTATATTCCTGTCCCAGAAGCTCCTGTATAACCACTCAGTCATTTAATTGGTCTCATAATTCTATGAGTGGGTCAGAAGATCACGTCTACCTGTCAGATAAAAAACCTGGGCCCCGTATATGGAGCTGTCCCTTCCTAGAACTGGAACTTAACAGTGGAGCTTGGATTTTGAGCCCAGCCACAGGGCACAGAAGCACAGGAAAGATGGGGAGGGTTGGAACACAGGTCCCAGGTATGTCAGGGAGGGCTTCCCAAAGAGGGCAGCTGAGAAGCTGCTGTGTGTGAACCCATCAGAAGAGGCTTGGTGGGAGAGGAGGTCAAAGTCTTGTGCAGGTGTTCCCAGGTGCAGAGCCCAGAGCAAAGGCTGAGGAAGGACCTCAGAGTCAGGGCTAAGGGCTGCTAAGGCACTGAGGATCAAACTCAGGAGCTTATAAACGTGAGAAGACACTCTAGCCCTGAGCTGGAACTCAGATTTCTAGACATCTGGTTTTAGACAAGAACAAAAATCTTGTCCAGCCCAGAGTATTCTCTTTTTTAGTGCACACATGGGAGTGGGAGTACACGTGTGTGTGTGTGTGTGTGTATGTGTGTGTGTTAGTACACATGTACGTGTATGTCTTAGCACACACATGTGTGTTAGTACACATGTGCGTGTGTGTGTGTGTGGAGATCAAAGCTCAACCCTGAGGTTGTTCCTCAGGAGCTATCTAACTTATTGATGCTGTTTTCATTTTTTAACATGCTTAACTTTTTTTCTATTTTCACTGAAGGATTGGACACATGTACGAGTGCAGGTCAGGGGACGACTTGTAGGAGTTGATTCTCTCCTTCCATCACGGGGATCCTAAGAAGTGAACTCAGCTTGGTAGGCTTGGCAGCAGGCACCTCTAGCCATGGCCACCTCAGCAGCCCCTCCTTGGTTGGGAATTCTTTGGGCTTCTTAAGGAAGGACGCAGCTTCTCGGTGGGTGAGAATGGATGGGTGTCAGTTGCTCTCCATCTCTGGGTTCCTGACACCTCCGCTGTGCAGTCTTCATGGCTGAGAGAGCACTCTGCAGACCTCTGTGTGTTTATGAAGCATTTGGTAGGTGGGAAGTCAGGGTAGGGATGGGGCAGAGGTGGCACTAGTCTGCCTCAAAGCCTCCTGTTGGTCATCCTACGAGGCCACTCCACTGTTTCTCTGATCCCTGTTGTCCCTCCTATTTCACCTGCCATCTGTCAGAATCATGAGGACATGGAGTCTTCCCTGAGAAAGACCCACCCAGCCCTCGAATCTAGTAAAACCTGGGACTCTACAGTTTCTGCTGCCTCTGGGAACCTGTGCTGGTTTCCTGTGCCTCAGGGATCGCTTTCCCAGCAGGAGACAGAGCAGTGGACACCACCCCCACAGGGGCCTGCCCGGGGTGGACACACAGAAAGATGGATAGGCCAGAGATGGACAAAGAAAACCAGAGTGTAGAAGCTAACTCTATTTGGGAAATAACCAGGCTAGCTTAAAGATAAACAACAATATTTTTATTTATTATAAGGGGAAAACTCACGAAACGGGAACTAGAAGTCCAAGCTCAGCTGTGCAGTGAGGGGACCACAGAGAGAGAGAGGGCATCTGGGCAGCATGCACATTTTTCTCCGGGTCCCAGAAAGCCACACCCTAACTTGGTCCCACCTCTTAAAGATAATTCATTAACAAGGCATCCCCATCACCAGCACAGTACTGGCTGGAGGTCAGAGGGGACCTTGGCCAGGACTGCAGAAGATCTTATGCTGCCTGCCAGCAGCATTATTGCATTGTTATTCAAGCCTCAGTTTCCCCACCTGTCAACGACAGGCAAGCTTGTGCCAGGATTCTTCTGGGTGTCATTAGGGATCGGAACAGGGCCAGGCACACAGCAGGTATTTACTAAATGCTGGCATTTGTTAGTTTGGACTTTGAGGGAGATGTCTGGCCTTGAGTGGGGAGGCGTTAATGCCTGTCCTTTTGGGCCAGGCTGAGCGAGCAGCCCGGGTGAAACAGTGGGTGAGACATGGCCAATCTTCAAGCCCTGGTCTGCCTCACCCTGAGGGTGGGCTGAATCTGTCTGCACTGTGATGCCCACACCTGGCCACTAGAGCTACTGCACCTGGGGACATGGACATCATCCCATTAAAGTACCAAGGAGACCAGTGGATGCCCCTACCCAGAACCGCGACAAGTGGGGTCTGCCTTATTTTCCCTTCCTGCCTGTGTCCGGGTCTCCGTCCCCTCAGATCATAGCCTGCCTCCACCTGCCTCATACATCTGATCAAGTCACCTGCATGGCCCCACACTCTCTGACGTCCAGGCTCTTCTCACTCTGTCCCCGATGGCATCTCAGTTTGTGAAGGCCATAACCTTGCCGACCGTCCACCCAGCAGAGCGCCATCTAATAAACAACTCAGGCCTTTGTGCACAACGATGCGCTTTCCTGGCCTTCAGTACTGGGCACACTCCAATGTGTCCCTTAGTTTGTGAGCTATATCCTCTCTAACTGCCCCTGGGCTGATGACCTGCTCTCTATGTCTCTGTCCCTCCACTCCCCAGTCCCTCCTTCCCTGAACCCCCATACTGCCACATCCTTTCACACACCTACCCTGGGAGGGCCAAGAGAGGTGTGTGATTTACCTACACATTTGCTGACTGGTTCATTCGTCCCCTGGATGTCCCCATGGGCTTGTTCATCACCCTGTTCTGATATAAAACTAGGTGGTGACCATGTGACTCCCTCTGACTTCTTAGTAGAAAAGATAGCTTGTCCCTCTTTAGGACTCAGTTTCCCCATCTGTACAATGAAGAAGTCCTTTCTGCTCCATAGAACCAGCTTGCTGCCTTCATATTCCCTCCCAGAGAGTGTGGCTTTGGAAGACCAAAGAGCATGAGGTGAGGTGACAGCAGGTGAGTTCAAAGGGGTTTTCCAGAAGGCTTCAGGTTTCCAGGGTCTCTAGCAACTCTCTTGCTGAGGACTAGGGAAACTCAGAAAACACCCTGGGAGAAAGCCCCACTGCTGACCTGATACTTAAGTCAGAAATGTAACCATCATTTCTGACGAGAAAGGAATTGAAAACTAAATTGAGTGTCAAGTGCCATATTAAAGAGGTTGATGGAGCAAGATAGGGACACTGCTGGTTACAAATCCAGCCATTTCGCGGGCTTGAAAAATTAGGCAAATTTTTATTTCCATAATTGAGGGATCAAGAACTCAGGGTGACGGGGTTAAAGGCTAGAGCCAGTAGCATGCTGGAGTGGGCTCAAACCAGCTACAGAAACTGTGCATTAATGCTGGGGACTTTCTTAGCCTGCTGTTAACACAGACACTATTGAAAGTGATGTTATGCTAACCCTGGATGAGCCAGGCCTGGTGGGACATACCTATATATAATCCCAGCAGTGCTTGGGAGGTAGCGGCAGGAGAAGCAGGTATTTAGGGTCATCTCTGGCTCCATAGTAAGTTTGAGATCAGCCTGGGCTACAAGAGACTTTGTCTCAGAAGTAAAAATAAAAATCAAACGTAGCACATACTCAAAATCCGTGGTTCTTACCCCTTTCACAGCGTGCTGTCCACTCCATCCCCACCCTTTGGCCCTGGGTGGTGGGAGCGCTCCCTCACAGGTGGGACTCTTCTTCCCTTCCCACCCAGTGACAACTCAATGGCAGCTTGGAAACTGTCCATGGTGGAAGTGTTTACCAGGGGCGGGGGCAGACACCTCTAACAGGGCTTTCTTCTGGAGCCAGGAAGTCTCCCCTAGAGGTGAGCTGTGTGATCCATTAGCGGAACACCTGCGGAGTCAGGACCAGCAGTCGCATGAGGGCTGGCAGGGCAGAGCATTAAACAGAAGCACCCACCAAGCAGGTTCCCCATTCTCTGCCCAGACTCTCATCAGCCTGTCACCTGGGAGGTTAGCACATGGCCCCTGCCCGGATGTCAACTACCGATGCTTTAGCACGTTAAGTTGTGCTTGGCAGGAAGCCCCAGAGACCTGGACCCTTTACCTGCCCTGATGCATAGTTCTCAGCCTCACCTGTGGACCAACATGACGACTTCTCACCCCACACTGCTCAGACTACAGGTGAGGAGGAAGGGCCGGACAAGGAGAATCAAGCTAGAAAGTGGGGAACCCAAGCTCCAGGCCCCAGCTATGATCTCTGTGACAGATCTGCCATTGCACCCCAGAATCTGTCACCAGAGATCCTCATTCAGTTGTCTGTTACCACCCTGCCCTAAGTGCTGCTCACCCTGTAGGCTCTGTGCACCTTGCTGCTCAGCCCTGTACAGCAGCTCCCTTCTCCAGGGACTCCAACAGCCACATTCACACCTGAGTTCTATAGAGCCTCTGGAGTTGGGCTTCCTTCTAGCCCTTATCTCCTGGTGGCGTCACCAAGGGAGAGGAGAGTAAAAGTAGAATCTCCTGTTCATTATCTGTGGCAGAGACCTGGTTCCAGCTTGGAATTATAATTTAAAATACTTTTAAGATTGGCAATGAGGAATTGGGGAGGGAGATAGGGAGTCACAGAAAGCTCAGGGATGCCCACTGCTCCCTGTCTCAGGTGACTCCATGGCTACGTCTGAGCAGAAGAGGAGGGAGGGACAGGGAGCAGAAGGTCCTGCGAGGGCTGTTCCAAATGGGTGGCATCACACACCCGTGTGACTCAACTGACTGTGACGGGCACTATGTGGTCTCATGATCTCAGATGGGTGACTTCCCTCTCCACACTGCCTGTGTCTAGGCAGTCAAGGGGCATTTCCTCAGCTGGGTCCTTACTAAGGACATCTGCAGAGTCCCACCCCCCAAACCCCAACCCCTGCCTGGGTCTTTAGTGTCCAGATCAGGCAGCACCTGAAAGCCCCCAGGAAACATTATTGAAGAAAAAAAAAGAAGAGTTTCAGTCAAAGTTCAAGGTAGATAGTTCCAGAGAAACAATGCCCAAAGTTGACTCTGGCATCCTGTGATTTCCTCTTCCCAGGTAAGCAGAAAACTGAGATAGCAGAAGGCGGCGAGGTGAGGGAGGGGACTGGATCTGGGTACAGGTAGGATCCCCCACTTACCTTGCTTTCACTCTTACCACTAAGGACAGTGTCACTAGCCAGGAGCAAAGACCAGAACAATTCTAGTACCCAGGGTTCAGGTTGCCTCTTCCCACGTTCCCCTGTCTGCTTGGGCTCTGGGCAGGCACAGGGCAAGCACTCTGCTGCTCTTCCCCCAGGGACCATCCTGTTTCATTGTGGGAAACTGTGGCCCCCAGAGGCCGAGAAGCTCATCCTAATTACTCCCTAAAGAGGGGCCGTGTCTGGCCTGGCATTGTCTCCTCTCTGCATGCTGTGTCTGCACCTGGCTCAGCATTTCCCAGGAGTCCTGGCAGATGTGCTCACACCTGCTCATCATGGCACTTAATCACCCAGTGAACCGAACGCTCCCCTGTGCTTCCAGCAGACATTGGTTTGCATTTTTCTCCTTCCTATAATGCAGTTCAGAGTCATCTGTCTCCGGAAGCAGAAGTCTTCCAACTCTGGCTCCTTACGTCTTCTGGTTTCTTTCAGTCCCTTGCCCAGTATATGGAGTTGGGGACCCACTGAGGACCACTGGTGAAGCCTGAGCTCCCCAAGGCTCAGAAATGGAGGTACTTTTTCTGGCCATTCTGCATGCAAAAGATCCAGCAGAACTGGTGTTTGACCTCCGGGATCCTGTTTGTTCTGGAAGCTGTTTGCGCCTGCTGAGCCTCGGCTGGATTTACAGGACTTATTTGGCTATTGTGCTAGTTAGTAATCTGCCCCTATAACAAAATATCTGAGATAAATAACTTATAAAGAAGAAAGGTTTGTCTGGGCTCATGTTCTCAGGGATTCCAGCCTAAGATCACATGACTCTGTTGCTTCAGTCCATCATGACAGGGGAGCCCTGGTGACCAAGAAGTAGGGAGACAGGGAGGGGCCAAGTTCTCAATATGCCTTTCAATAGCATGCCTGCCACCCATGAGTAACACCTTATAGTACACCCCACTTTCTAATGGTTCTGTCACTTCCTGTGTTATCTATTTTGTACTTGATAAAAGTAACATAAGGAAGGAAGGACTCATTTGGGCTCACAGTTTGAGGGTACAGTCAATCATGGTAGGGGAAATCATGATGATAGGGGCCCAGAAGGGAGCATAGTGTCTTGTAGAAATGAAGCCAACTTCAGATGCAGCTGAATTTAGGAGCTCCAACTGTACCCCACATCTTCTGTTCTCTTTATTTTGCTTGTGGAGTGCTGGGCACCCCTCATTAGGCTCTTGGATTTCTTCATCAGGAAGCACAGAAGAGAGACAAGGGGACCGTCAGGCTTCCATCCTCCCAAGCAGTGACTCCAGATAAACATGAGAGCCAGGGAGAATGTTGAGGATGCTGGGGATGCTGAGGATGCTGGGGATGTTGGGGATGTTGAGGATGCTGAGTGTCCCGCGCGACCGTCTCGCCAGCAAGAACGACACGGCACACAAGAATCCTTCTGCAGTACACTTTAATGCTTCTTGAGAGGGAGAGCATAAGCTTCCAGAGCGGAGACCCAGAGGCGGGGAAACCCTTCCCTTAAATAGAGGCTTCTCCTCACCTAGGACGTGTCAGCCCCTGGTTGGCTGCAACCCATCGCACGAGATGACGCCACAGGATA
>JAQHUG010000031.1:8894852-8929516 GCA_028555095.1 Dicrostonyx torquatus | reverse complement strand
TGCACATGGTGCCCTGTGCACATGGTGTACTGTGCACATGGTGTCCTCTTCACATGGTGTCCTCTGCACATGGTGTCCTCTGCACATGGTAGCCTGTGCACATGGTGTACTGTGCACATGGTGTCCTCTGCACATGGTGTCCTGTACACATGGTGTCCTCTGCACATGGTGTCCTCTGCACATGGTCTCCCCTGCACATGGTGTCCTGTGCACATGGTGTCCTCTGCACACGGTGTCCTGTGCACATGGTGTCCACTGCACATGGTGTCCTCTGCACATGGTGTTCTGGTCGCATGGTGTCCTGTGCACATGGTGTCATGTGCACATGGTAGGTAGCCTGTGCACATGGTGTCCTGTGCACATGGCTCCTGTGGATAGGACTTTCTCCATGCATGTCTCTCTTCCTGGATCTCCCACCAGCCATGCTACCAGCCTTCTCAAGGAAGTCTCCCCTAGCTCCAGTGAACCCCAAAACCATCCATTCCTGTGACCTACACCATGTAACTCACAAGAAATTAGTTTCTTTCCTACCTCTGCCTATTCTTAGCTACAGCCTGAGCCTGTATGTGTGTATGTTTGGTTTACCAGCTCTCTCTTTCCACCCTATGAATTCCAGGGTCACACTCAGGTTATAAGGTTTGGGAGATAGGTACCACTGGGGTGTGTGTATGTGTATCTGTGTGTGTGTGTGTGTGTGTGTGTGTGTGTGCAGGGGAACAAGTTCTCTCTTTCCATTCTGTGGATTCCAGGGTCACATTTAGGTTGTCAGGGTTGGGTTGGGAGCTAGCATCTTTACTCACTAAGCCATCTTGCCAACTCCTTGGAAGGCCATCAATTTCTGCTTTTCTACCCTGGTTTCACCTGCTCTCCAGTGGTGGATCAAATAGCATGATGGAGTCTTCTGGGTCCACCCCAAAAGCATGCACACACACACACCACACATGTGCGCACACACAGAAACATACACACATACACACCTACAAACACACACACACGCATACACACACATACATCTGTGTGCACATGCGTACACACACAGTAGGTAAATACAACTGGAAGGACTCATTATGGAACAGATATTCTAAAAGCATCATGCCCTGCCAGTTTAGGGGATGCCAGACAACCTGGCGCAGACCTACCCACAGGGAGTGTGCAGTAGGGCATGGAGACAGCCAAGCATCAGTGGCATCATTCTGTCACACAGGAAGGAAGTTAGAGGAGAATCTGAATAGCTGAATAAGCCCAGGACCAGGCCTTCCCTCCAACCCTGGGGGGCAGAAAAGAGGGCAAAGTCAGCCACACAGAACAGAGGTGGCCAGGACTAGACACTGAGGCTCAGGTGTGACTCTGTGAGAGTGGGCTCAGCCCCAGGGTGGTAGGGAGAGGGAACTGTTCCATGGCTCTGTGACAGTGCTGAGACCCCATCAACCCAGGTCTCCCACTGGCTGCTCACGTGATCTTGCCTATTCTTAGCTACAGCCTGAGCCTGGGTGGGGGCAGGAAGTGATTCAGCCTTTCTTAGAGGGAATTGCACCCCCGGAGCCTGTTCCAAAGATCTAACAGCAAAGAGATCAGAATGACTGAGGGCAAGAATGGAGACATCCCCTGCACTGAGCTAGCACTGTCCACACCCAGCAAGGGTGGCGTTGGTGGAGGACCACTGTATGGAAACCCTGTGTTCCCCTGTCCTGCACCCTGTGCCTCCCACCGCTGGTTGACTGGATGGCCACCTAGCCTATTTGGTGAAGGGACTCCAGGTAGACTAGGTGAACGGAACTGTAAGTAGGCTGGGCTGTCAGGCCTGCAAGCTCTGAGGTGGTCTCTGCTTCTCCAGCACTGGGGCTACAGAGGCTCCCCAGAGTGGCCTGATTTCTCAGGGGAAACATATCCTCTGCTTGTGAGATAAGCCCTTGCCTGACTGAACAAACCTCCCCAGCCCCCTCTTTGTTCTCCTTGCATCACCCGCTCAAACGTTCCCTTCAGGTAGACACTCTTCCTCCTTCCTCCACAACTGCTCCGTGTCCATTCACTGAACTGGCCTAGTAAGGACTCTAGACAGCCAGGTCCCTGGCCCAGTCTGCAGAGTCTGTGGATACCCAGCCACTGTGACTATATCCGAGATGGAAGAGCCTCTTTGCTGTCAGTTACTGAACATGGGATTTGTGGGGAGACTTTCAGAATATAGTGTGTCAGTGCTGAGACTTGGAGGAGATGTGGGGAGACTTGGAGGAGGGAATGGCTGGAGAGGATAGTACATTAGCAACCAGTACCCCAGGGCCAGAGAGGGGAACTGGGTCCTGGCTAGTGGATGGGGGCAGTCCTGCTTGGCTGGGGATCACGGGGCTGGAGGGGAAGCAGAGAGGTGAGGAGAGACAGCTAGAGCTCTGGTCTACTTATAGAAGGTAAGGGCAGCCGGGTTATGGAATCCTGGGGAACCGCAAATGCGGGGATGGGAGAAGCGCACAACCTGTTCTGTGTTGTTGGAGTGCTCTGAGTGAGAAGGTGACTTCTGCCTCCTTCCCTAGCATCTTACCACTGGACATCTCCCTGGGTCTCTCTGGACCTTTCCCACCTTCAGGCCCCCGCCCCGCCCCTCTGCTCTTGGGAGAACCTGCAGCGCCACCTACAGGCGACAGGCGTCATGGCCGTGGTGTCACCCACCCGGAGGGCAAGATCAGCCCTGACTGTCCCAGGCCTTTTCTCCACACAAGGAGCTGCTTCCAGCTGGTGTGACTTGAACACCAGCAGCATTGCCAGCCTTATCTGCTCCTTACTGGGACCAGATCCAGCACGGAGGTGTTTAGTAGGCATTCTTTCTTAGCCCAGCTCCCCAACCCTTCAAGGATACTAAGCCTCTGATGTCTAAGAGGCGTCCCCTAAAGCCCAGGGGCCATGACTCTGTCCTGCATGTGGGAGTCTTGAATCAGACCACGTTCCAAGAACCCAACACCACACTCCTGTATCTATCTGTTCACCAGTGCTCCCAGGGACACCCACTCATGCCAAGTAAGTATTATTGTCACCATCACCATCGCAGCCATTAACACTTAGAGGGGACTGCCTGCCTGCCACATGCAGGCTTGATCCCTTGGATGTACTGGAAAAGCTAAGGTTTATATGCCCCAGGAGGCAGGTGCAACCAGGACCAAGGTTAGTAACTTGCCTGCTGTCAATCATCAGCTGTCAGCTCTTCCTACTTTCTACCTCTACTCTCCACCCACCCGAATTGGTTGTTTTTCTTGTAGCATGGTGAAACACCTGGTAGAAAACAACTTCCAGAGAAGAAAGGCTTATTTTGGCTGACAGTTCAGAGGAATACCTACAGTTCACCCTGAGATGGGGCAGGGCAGGGCAGTGACAGCAGTTGGATTCACGGTACCAATCGTGGAATGTTTGCTGCGAATTACCTTGATTCTGTTCTTTGAAATGAGAAGACATTCTCCCCTGTGGGCAGCACCATTCTCCAGACAGGGGTCCCGGGGCTGTGTAAGGGTGTAGAAAGCAGGCTGAGTGATTCATCCCTCTTTGCTTCTTGACAGTGTGTGCACTGTGACCTGACTGCTGTGACTTCCCCACCATGGTGGACTGCACCTTGGGCTACAAACCAGAATAAGCCCTGTCTCTTTTAAGTTTCTTGATGAATGTGTGGGGGGGGGAGGGAGAGAGACAGAGACAGAGAGACAGAGAGACAGAGACAACAGGAACAGAAACTAAATGGGAAAGTGGGTCTTTTCCATTCACATAAACCTTTCTGGAAATGCTCTCATAGACATGCAGGGCGGTGTGTCTCCTAGGTGATTCCAAATGCAGTCACCTTGATGGTGGCAGCCAACTATCCCACCCACTCTGAATGCCCACCTTTTACATTCTGCCTCCTACCATCCTTTCCCCAGGACTCAGTGTCAATTTTCAATTTGGAAGAGACATCCAAAGGATGGAAGAGGTAACTTGTCACTATGGCCATGATTTCCTGATGTTGGGCTTTAGGGAGATTTTATCCCAACAGTTTGGAAAAGAGGAACTAGAAGCCACATACGCCTTGTGGAGACCTGGGTATCTCTGCATAGAAGGTGGTATATAGGTAGGCACACCCAGAGAGCCCCAGGCTTCCCTCTGAGCACCCTGGAAAGTAGAGGTCAGGGAGTTCAGGACCCTTTGAAAGCTTGGAGCTTCCTCTGGCTGCACAGAGTGGCTGCCACTATGTGCATGACCACAGAACTTTCTCTGAATGGATACAAAGAAGTTTTTAGGCCTAGGCTGGCCAGGGAGGAAGAAGACAGTTGACTGCTTCCAGAATTACCAGAGAAAGCGTGTGGGCTTTATCTGCTATAGAGACAGGCCACACGAGTACAAGGGGGACTCACAGGACCAGGAAACTGGAGTCATGGGGACCTCTCAGTGGAGCCTGTGAAGGCAGGACCAGAAGGGAGCACTGGCTGTGGGAGACTCAGGGAGGGGGAGGATTGTGGCACAGCCCTCCTCTTGTCCTGTCCATTTATGTCACAGGTGCAGTGGTGCCTACAGTCTGGCCCCAATGACTCTAAATGACAGGTGATGTCAGTGTTGCCAGAATGTCCTCAGCCTCCCAATGAAGGCCTGTCCAAGGCATCCTGGGAACTGTGCCCACCTTCTTCCCTTCCTCCCACCACTTAGCGCTCTTTAAGCCCCAGCCCCACCCAACCTCAGATGCTCCTCCCGCCTCAGCTCAAACACATTAAGATGCCCCAGAGCTCACATTAAATTCAAATTATATGTAAGTCTCCAAAAGCAGACTTGGGAGAGCAAAGCGAGCGGCTGCTTGATGATGTTATACTTTGTAGACATTGGATTAAACATTTATCAGTTTCAACTTCACAGTTTCCCTTTTTATTTTGAAGCCAAATAAATTGTTTTCCTGGCCTTAAACATTTTCTGAGGCCCTTTAGAGCTCTGAGGCCCTGGCACCATGCCCAGAACTGAGCCTCTGGATGCTTGTAAAAAGCCTGCCCCTCCCACCCAGGCAGGGTCAGGGCCACAAGCCCTGTTAGTCTGTGAGGCTGTGTGGAGAGTGTCTGGGGCGGCTCTCTCCTCCCTCTTCTTCCCTCTAGGCTGTGTTTGTAACCCTGAGTCAAAGAGAAAAAAATACTTGCAGTTCAGGTCATCCTTGAAGAGAAGGAGGTAGGGGAGAAAGACAAGAGAGGCTGGGAAGTTGAAATAAGGAGGGTGGGAGGGAAAGTAGGTAGGAGGGGAAGAGGGAGGGCATGGCACTTTCCACCTCTCTACTCCTATTTAATCCCCTCCCACCCCTTGTCATTCAACTCCAGCCGCCTTGGCCTCTTCAGGCCCCTGAAAGGCACCAAACTCACACTCACTGACTTCAGGGCCGTCGCACTAGTTGTTTGCCTGGAAGTCTTCTCCTCCAGGTGTCGCTGTGTATCACTCCCCCACTTCATCCAAATCTCTGACCAAGTAAGTGTTCCTCTTAGGAAGATGTCCCTCGGCCATCCTTCTAAAGGAGCCGCTCTTCCTTCCAGTGGGTCCTCTCAGAGTGCTGAGATGAAGGTGTGGGGGAGGGACCTGGGTTCAGGAAAAGGTCCACTGTGTGCCAAGCCTTGGGTAAGCGGTCTTGTGAGCTTTATGGCTCTGTGAGGTAGGAAGGTGCCAACGTCCAACTTCCACTTTTACAGGTGAGGAGACTGAAGTTTCAAGAGAAGCGACAGAACCCTGGGCATATAGCTACACTGGCGTGGGAGTGGCTTTGGCTGCCGCTCTGCCTCCAGGCTTTGGAAAGGCTCTGTCTCTAGGCTCTCTGGGGTCCCCACACTTCCTTCGTCCCGCAGCCCCGCCTGCTGGCCGTGCTGCGAGCAGCTCTAATTAGCAACGCTGAGAATTAAAGCCCACACTCAGCAGCTCAGGCTCCCCGGGGCGCCCAGCACTAACTCAGCTCAATAGGAAAGCGTCCTGCCCTGGGGGCCATGCCAAAGAGGCACAAACCAGAACCGGGAGCTGTAATTACCCGCTCCGAATAAACACTGTATTATAAAACATAAAACAAAATAAAAACACCCCCCAACACACACACACACACACACACACGAGAAACAGTTTCACCTTGAGATGTTCTGTTTATGGCTGCCCACACTGTTACTGCTTTTTCTTCTATTTTGAAGGCTCACCTGTATATCCAGGTCATTACTGGGCACCTACTATGGGACAGTTGTGTACCCGGTGTAGAGACATAAATACTTGTGACAACACATCCATGCGGGTGGGACACCAAGTGAAAAAAGAAACAAGGTCCTTGAAGGGAAAAAAATATCCTCACCAACACACTTCAAGATGGGGCCAGGCATGTTGTGTTTGGGAGGCTGCGCAGGGGCAGGGACGATAATGAGGAGGACTGAGCCAGATAGGGGTCTTAGGAACTGATCTGAGACCTAAAGTATGGAACAGGGAGTAAAGAGATTTAGGGAGCTGCAATAGCATGTGCAAAGGCCCTGGGGTAGGAAGGAGTCGGTGCAGGACTGGGGTGAGAAGGAGGAGCACTTGGAGGTGGGGGGAGAAGCATCTGCAGGAGGGGCAGTAGGACTGGGTGACTTGAAATTCCCTGAGTGGTGTTGAGTGACTAGATGTTAGTGGTCTTACATACACCCAGCTTGGGTTGGCCGAGCAAGTAGAGGGTGGCAGCGGTGGGGGCTGGGGAGGAGTTTCTGGCAGAGGAGTGAGAGTGACTGGATGGGTGTGCTCAGGTTTCAGGACAGCAGGGACATTCCCAGTTCATCCCAGAGAAGGTACAGAAGGCTTAACATTATCCCAGGGTAAATGGGAATGCTGCCTGGGTAACTTCTGCCTAGGTGACATCCCAGACAGCTGTGATTCCTGGGGGAAGGAGGGACAGGGTGGACAGAGAAGACTGCCCTCTGACCTCTGAGGTGCTGGTGCTGTGGTGACCCTGGCAGGAGACAGGTTGGAGGCACTGGAGCCACTCCCCTGTCTCTGCTGGGTTACCTATTTTGCCAGCTCTCAGCTTCTCCACGGGCAGGGTAGCAGCCTGGTGGTCTCCTTTGCTATGTTGTATTTCTTCATGGCTTTCTAGTTCCTTAACCTGTGGATTCCTCCAGTGATGGAGACCGTTCTCCCGGACTCTCCAATGGGAAGCTACAAATGACACATGGGAAGCCGAAAGAAGGCTTATTTTTAAACTCTGACTCTCAGAGATGCCAGGACATCCATGTGTCAGCTCCTGTAGGTAGAAACACGGGCTAGCAATATATGATGCACTTGGATTGCATCAACACTGGGATGCAGACAGCAGCCCCAGGCAGACCATGTCTCTGCTCAGCTGCCACTATGCCTGGCTGGCAGAGGGGAGGAGTCAGGGAGCAAGGCAATGGCCACACAGCATGACCTCTCCATTCATCCCTGCATTGTCGTTCTTTCGTTTAACACTGCTGTGTGCTGGCACTGCTCTGGGCTCTGGGACTTCAGCTGTGAACACAGAAGCAAAATACATCACCGTGCAGTGTGTGGAGCCCACAGGGAGACAGGGATCGACAAACAACCCCTTATGCACTGGATGGAAAGAAGGCAAGGGGTAGACAGATATGGGGCATATGGGGACATCTCTGAGGAGAGGACACTGGGACAGAGACAAGAAAGTGAGTCATGGGAGTATCTGAGGGTCCCAGGAGGGATGTTGCATGTACGAAGGCCCCGCTGTAGCCAGCATTCTTAAAGAACAGCAGTAGCCAGCTGGAAAAGCTCACACACATCTGATGGAGGAGATACAAGGAGACTGGGAGACACAGAAGCAGCTCTTGGGGGTCAGGGTGCAGAGTACAGAGGGTGCTTGAGAAGTAAGGAGGAGCCTCTGACTACTGGGGAGTATTTGGAAAAGCATCCCTGAAATGGGGACAGCTCGGGTCACAGAGGTTTGGGAGACAGTGGATGTGTTTGATGGAGGGATGTCTGAGCTTCAGGTCTGCAGCCACAGGATGAGGATGGGAGCATCCCAGCTGTCAGGAGGGAGTTTGCTGGACCTAACACAGCAGAGCTGTTCTCATCTCAGGGCATTTGCACTGCGTGTCCCCTCTTTCTGGAATGTTCTACTTGGGGTGGAGCCAGCTCTCCCTGTCTGAGCACCTCCACCCCTTTCCCAGGTTTTTGTCTGCCCTAAAGACAGATCGTGACATCTCATAGACTGATGAGTCTCAGGAGGCAAACAGTACATCTGTCTGTCTGGTGGCCAGTCCCTGTGATTGCCACACCCCCAGAGGTGTGTGCCCAGATTTTCGATTCAGTTTCTTTGCAATAACTGAACCCAAGGCCTGATTCCTCATGCTGAACATCATCAATGAGTCCGAGTGAGCTGGGAGGCCACAGGCCAGGTACTAGGTATTAAAAGCCTCCATTCAAATCCCTTAAATCGCATAGGCTCCATTCTTCAACATAGCCAGGCACATTTTCCTAATAGCCGAACTTGAGATTCTCACACTCAGATAAAATAAAAAGAGAAAAATACAATAAAAGAGAAAGGAGAAGGAGGGGGAGGAGAGATTGGTTCTCACACTTTGTCCTGTTCAGCCTTGCACTGTGGATGTAGCTGAAGATTGGCTCTAACCTCTGACCCCTGACTAGCCAGGGGCAGCCAGCTTCCTTAGCCTCCTTTTGTTGGCTCAGCCCATATGATAGAATCCTTCAATGGTCAGTCTCCAGGTCTTCAGGCCCAAGCTATGTCCATGCTTCCCCATGTACAGCTACACATGTGGAATCTAGGAGGGGCATGCAAGCCCAGGGCAGTTCCATGTGGGCACCGAAACATGTTGGTAATCAGGCAAGGGCTTCTGAGGTTGGGGTAGAGTTGGAGCACCATCAGGCTCCTGGGCATGTAGGTAGGTGAGGGCTGAGATGGCAAGGGTTTGGGTACTTGGGTCAGGGCCTGGGGTGTATGCCTAGAGACTCTGTGGGGTTACAAAGGGGAGAGTGTTGAGCCCCAGTGGCCTGTGTCTAACTTGGGTGAGCAGGCACTGGGACAACAGAAATAGGACCAGGCCTGAGGGGTGGACTATGTCCATGTTCTAAGTCACCGCCCTTCATGCCATATCCAAGTTCCCGATACTACATCCCCCCTGGGGAGGAGGGGGGATGACAACTGTCAACATCAATTCTAGAGGGGACATGGACACTGAAGCCAGAGTGAACCCAACTGCTAACACTATTGTGGGAGCAGGAAGGAGCATCATCTGTGAATGGTGGGGACCCACACAGGACACAGTAGGCATCAATATGTTGGGAGAAAAAGAGAGAAGGGAAAGAGGTGGCAGAATGACTCCACACATGGGTCTGGCCTGGGGGAAGCAGAAGTCTCTGCTGGCAGAGGGAAGTCACCAGGCTGCTCTGATCTGTGACAAGAAGTACGAGGTGTTGGTGAGAACCCAGGGGATCCCAATGTCAGGCAAAGAGTGTATGCAGCCATATCGGCTCCAAACGGTCCAGGGACAAGAGTGGTCAGGATAGGGAGAACAGAGGAGGAAGCCAAGGGTGTGATGGATGCATGGCCGGCCTGAGACTGGGGCAGGACTGCTGGGTAGGGGTGTGGAGAGTTCCCCCATCTCCCCAGAGGGCCTCAGAGGAGGAGCAGACTGAGAAGAAGAAATCTATATCCTGGATAGTTTCATCATCTTGAATCTGAGACCCAAGCTTTGAAAAATCACAGAAATTTTGGATCTCAAATTGTCCAAGTGTCAAAATCTTGGCTGCCTCCTCCTGCTGTGAGTGGTGATACGCGTTCTGCACTAGGGGCTGTGTACACATTATGTCCTTTTGTTTCCATGACAACCCTGGAAAATAGAGACTGTTTTTCTGCCTGATTTTCCAGATTGAAAAAAAAATACCCAGGCTGAAGGCTTGCTACCCTGTAGACCCCATGGCCAGGACTTCTCTGGGTCCCAGACTCTCTGTCATGGGTCTCTCTTCAGACTTGTGACTTCTTGGAACCCTCCTCATGGCCGCCCAAACTTCAGACACACCTCCCTCAAAGCAGCAACCCATTGGCCCCGCACCTGCATTGGGAGACCCTCAGAAGACAGACTGTCCTCAGAGCCCTGTGAGGAAAGGGAGCCACCAGCCATGTGAGTAGCCATAGTCCTGGAGAGGCGGGTGGAGTCAGGAGGCCCCAGGTACAAGAGAAGGATGGGTCCAAGGGAGACAGGGGTCAGGACCCTGGGAGACAGATGAGGTAGGATGGGAGAAAGGCACACAGGACTCTGTGGAGAGCTAGGAAGGGGCAGTGCAGGCATGCAGCTCTCCTCCTGGATGCAGTCCCAGGCACAGTGAGCTGCCTCAACTCCTCGGTTTACAGCAAATGAAAGGGAGGCTGAGGCAGCAGAACAAGAGGTGGCCCCTGTGGCCTTGGAAAGGCACAGAACATCAAGTCCCCATGACAACAGGTGCCAGTCTGACAGTCCCTGGCCCCCACAGCATATCCAGTACTGGATCAGCCTTTTGAATTCATTGGTTGAACAGACACTCCCTGTGCAACGGATTCTGTGGCCATCCTAGGTAATCCATGGAGAAGCTCAGAGAAGTGCAGGCATTTGTCCAAGGTCACATAGCAAGAGAGGTGCCCACTGGGGACTGGAACCCAGGCCTGTCGGGCTCTATGAGACTTGACTTTTTGTTTTCCTGTTTTGGTTTTAGAGCTCTAGGTTTTTGATTGCTTATTTGGTTGGTTTGTTATAAGAATGACAACAGGTCAGAACTTCTGAGCTGGGCCCACTTGTACTTTTGAAGGATCCACTTCACTTAACGTTGAGGTGTGGAACTCTGAGCTGCCCCAACTATCATATTCTGCAGATAGAGAAACTGAGGCCCAGAAAGCAAGGATAGGTGGGGAAAGGAGGCAGTGTTTGCCAAGGTCACCATACAAGCTGATGAGCTGGAGCTGTGCCCCATGGAGGATTTTCAGAGCTGCTGACTGGAGATGGAGGTGAGGAGGAGGAGTTACAGTGGCCAGAGGTGGAGCCTGGGACGAGTCTGTCACTCTTCTGCTTCCCGCACAGCCCACTCTTCTCTAAAGCCAACTTAGGAAGGCAGCAGTGAATCATTACTGTCCCAGGCTGCAGATGGTACCTCTGCCCATGCTGGCGACCCAACAGTCCTTTATCTCATGGTCCAGAATGGGAAGCAGCAGGAGAGCTGGGGAAGAGGCCCAGCGGGAAGCAGTGTCTGCCTCTTCCCCAGGGCCCATGTTCTGGCCTGAGCTACATTCATACAAGTTGAACTGAATAAGGGATGGGAATGTCTCTCAGAGTGCATTAGGCTTGGAAGGGCAGTGCAAGCAGTTACAAATAGGGGCTCTGCATCTCTAAAGGAGCAGAGGTGGGGGTGTCAGTTCATTTCCCAGCTGGGCAGAGAAAGGCCACTGAGAGGCCTGATGTTCTCAGGGCAGAGGGAAAGGGGAGGCCTAAAACCTCACTTCTGCTGACACTGCCCAGGGGCCTCCTGGATCATAGGCTGAGAAGCCTTGAAAAGCCCCCTTCTTTTATCACCAAGGGCGAATGACGTCATTTCTCCTCATCTGCTCTCTACTGTGTCCAGTGCCTTCTGTGTTTCTACCCTGTACCAGGACACAGGCAGGGCCGGCAAAATACATCCCATCTCTGCTACTGTAGAAGCTCACAAGGTAGAGGGGTGAGGCAGGGGTAGGTGAGCATCAGGAAACAGTTTGCTGTGTCAAGAGCTGAGCTTGGTGTCCAAGCATTGCTGATGAGGGAAACTGTCCATCCGGAAGAGGGGACAGGAGTACTGAGGTCTGAAGTGGTCTGTGTTGAGCCTATCCAGCTCTAGGTCCTGGATCTGTGGACAGAGAACTGCCCCCGAACTTCCCAGTGAGCCTGGGAGTTCCTGAATAGACTCACCCCTCTGTGGTCCAATGTACATCTCTAAAACTTTGCAGTCAAGCTGGGTGTGACGGTTCACACAATCCCAGCCTCCGGGAAACTAAAGCAAAAAGAGGACCATAAATTTGAGCTTGGCCTGAGTTACACAATGAGTTCTGGGTCAGCCTGAGCTTTGAAAGAAGAACCTATCTCAAAAAACTGAAGTAATTAAATATAAAAATTAAGTCAAAGCATCCTAGAATAATACATAAAATGCCACAATAAATTCCTGCTCTGGGATTCCCTCTACATCTGGATGGTCCTACCCACCCAGGCTGCTCACTGTTGGTTTCCTCTGCTTCCTGCCCTTGGCCTTTGGATGCTGGCCCTTGGTCTCTCCTCCCTTGCTTCTTCTGCTGTTTGAAATCCCCTACAACAGTGGTTCTCATCCTTCCTAATGCTTCTACCCTTTAGTACAGTTAGTTCCTTGTGTTGTGGTGACCCCCAAACATAAAATTATTTTTGTTGCTATTTCATGACTGCAATCTTGCTACTGTTATGAATCATAAGTATCTGATATGCAGGCTGTAAGACATGTCACCCCTATGAAAGGGTCATTTGAATCCCAAAGGGGTCATGACTCAGGCTGAGAGCCACTGCCCTACAACCTCCCCTCTTTTGATCACTAACAGTTTCTCAAAAGGACCCCCGGGAATCAGCTTTGTGTGACCCTGAGGGACCTGTACAGGTCTCAAGAGCACCATATCTTATCTTCTCCCACCTTCTGAGCCAATCTGTGGGTCATGTGCCAGCCAAGGAGGCTTGGCCAAGGGAGGCTACTACCTCTGGGCTTCTTCCGGTACCTTGCCTGCCTGTCTCTGGCTCCCACTCACTAGAGCATCCCTTAGACAGGGTAACATGATGGGGCCCTGAGACTAGCCAGGACCTCTGACATCACCCTAGGATGCTAATTAACAGAATTCTGAGATGGACACCAGCGATCTGATTGGGCGATTCCATCCTTGGGTGGTATCTCAGACTAGAGACTCTGGTGGGAAACGGGCTTCCTAGTGGGTGCTGGTTTGGAGATGCAACTCTAAAAAATTGAATTAGGTGATAAAGGCCCCGTGCTGCGCTGATCCCACTGTGAATGTGGATTGGGATTCAGGTAAGCTGAGCTCTGATGTTCACCTCTGACAATATTTGCGGGGGAAGACTCCGCTATTCTCGGAGGATCTGACAGCAGCAGACGGACGCGGGTAAACGATGGTGCCTCTAAATGAGGTGCAATTACGGAGCTATTAACATCAGGCTTTTGAGGAATTTTCAATGGCGTGGGGAAATGCTGATGATATCACAGTTAGTAAGGAGCACTGAACACTGATAGGTCCCAATTACATAATATTTCAGCGTGTGCAGAGAGAAGGGTCAGATGATGGGGACAATGATGGTGGTGCTGATGATGGTGATGACAGCATCTACTATCCTGAGCACTTCCTGTGTCATGGGGTCACTCTCTTAGTTCATTTAACTTTGTAATGACCCTGTGGTATGAAGCCTTATGGTCCTTGCTCTACAGACAAGGAAAATGAGGCACAGAAAGATGAAATGCCTTGTCTCACAACTGAGAGGACTTGTGCCCAGCCTGGCAGTCTCCAACACACTGCTAAGGTTCTCTGCCACTTCCTGAGTCTTCCAGGCTGCAGGCAGGTCATGATGTGTGATGAAAAGTGGTCCAGGAGCTCAGCATAGGATGCTCTCTAGAAGATCACACCTCCGTTCTTGGCTTCTGTCCCCACCATCTCACTAGACACTAACTCAGGACATAGTTGGATTAGCTCTGGGGACAGAATCACCTTCTCTCCTCTGTGGACTGTATAGGACTGTATAGGCTATATAGAGGGGGCAGGCCCAGCCTTAGGCTCCATCCTGGGGACTCCTGGACACTTCCCAGGGGCATGTGTGGGGTGCATGAATCTCACAGGGAGCCATCTGCCCAGGGAGTCCCCTGGAGACCCCACCTCAGAGGATCTGTCCCTGGAGAGTCCTAGATCCATATAGGTTCCTCTTCTCTGGGGGCAACTGGGAGAGGCAGGAAGCTCGTGACTGCCTTGTTACTGTCTCTGGGCTCATTAGAGATGCCTGCTCATCCATCCATCACCTTCAGAGGACAGCAGACAGACACAGTGCAGGATCCAGGCCCTTCACCTAATAGAATGCTGGCTCTACACTGCCTTCCACAGTGTGCTGAGGGACAGTGGAACTGCCTGAGGATCTGCTGCACCCCTCTTCACCCCCCTGCACACCCTCTTCACCCCCCTACACATCCTCTTCACCCCCCACAGAAGCTGCATTTCCTGTGCCAAATGTTGCATTGCCTCCCCGGAATCTCAACAGTGACAGGCGGGTGGGCTCCGCACCAGGCCAGCTCCCTCCTTCACACACTGGAATCTCAATTGCACAGGTCACCTGCGTGTCGCCTCTTGCCATGAATGTGTGGACATCTTCCCAGCTGCTTGTGTGGCAGGGTCAGCTTGTTCTCTGAAAGGCCATGCAACCACAGGGTGGGAGATGAGACTTATGCAAGGAGGAAGACAATTCCACATTCCTCTCTTGCCCTCCTTACCACTGCCTTCTGCCGTTGCCTCGCTCCATGGGGTCCCTGGAGCTACAGCTTTCTTCCTGGCATGCTGGCACCTGGGTTCTGGGGCAGTCTGCCTGCCACCTCCATTTCAACAAGGACAGAGGCACTAGTCCCTCCTATTCATGACTGTCAGCCTGCCCTATGCACCCATAAGCACACTGAGCAATGTGTGCGGACATTGTGCAGAACAGTGTCCCCAGAGAGAGCTTGTCCACCCCATCTCCAGACCTCTAGAGCCTCAGAAAAATGGGGGAACCAATTCACAGAAAGGTGTGGTGTCTCTCAGCTAGTTAGGACATGGGCTGTGCCCTGGCCATGTATGCTGGACAGCATTGCTACCATGCCCCAAAAGAGAAATCTCTACTTCCTAACTTCTCTGGTAGAGGGGACAGGAAGGGGCATACATGAGTCACAGGGCTAAAGCTCCAAAGAACAGACACACATAACCAGTGCCTGAACCAAACCTATTTGTGTAGGAGTCTTGGGAGTGTGCTGGCAGGGTCTCACCCATCTCAGTACTGCCCAAGGATGGCTGTGAAGAGCACGTTTGTCCTGTTCTTCTCACACTTAGAGTGGCAGTAGCCTTGTGAACCACTTCTTCCAGGAAGCTTCATCCATTCATTCACTCCCTTGTTTGCTCATTCATTCATCCCTACTGTATACCAGGTACCCTTTTAAGCCCTGGGCACATAGCAGCATCCGTGGTGAAATGTAATTGTGAAACCTTTGGTTTCTTGAGGAAAAAGCAAGCAAAAAGATTGCCGTCAGGCAGGCAGTGAGGACACTGTGCAGAGCCAGTGCCTGTAGGGTGTTGGGTCACTCTGGCCACCCCTGGGGAATGTTTACTCCTCTGCCTGGCTCACAGGTTGAGCACACTTGAGCCAGGAAGCTGCAGCTGGAACTCTGCCCATGATCCACTTCCTTGGAGATGTATCTGTGTCCTTGACACGTTGTTCATATCCCATCAGAGTCCCATGGACGACAGATGGGGCTTCTGGGATCAACATAGGAATGTGGGGCCCCAGCAAAAGACAGGACCTGCAGCGCCATCTCCAACCCTGCCTTCTCATCCCTTAGCCACAGCTGAGCACGTTAAGCTTAACCGGTTTTGCAATTAAAGGATGCGGAGAACAGCTGCTGCAATTAATTCACAGAAATGGGTGGGAATGATGTATCACGGTCTCACCGAGTCCTTACCTGAACCTACGTTCAGTTCCGAGAGGGCCCCTCCTCTGCCCTGGCACTCAGGAGAAAGTGCCGGGTACATGCGGTGCATGTGGGCACATATGTGTAGGTGAGAAGTCAACTGTGTGGAGTCCTTTCTCTCTTTCCATCCTTGCATGGGCTCCAGGGAGTGAGCTCCAGCATTGCACAGGAAGTGCCTGACCCACTGAGCCATCTCACCAGTCTTCAGGTTGGTTTTCTGCATGGTGCAAACCTCGCTGTGTCAGGATTTCATGTTACATTTTATCGTTAGTCACTGCCCAACATCTTCTTCACCGGACCAACAGGTCTTCACTGGACCAACATGTGGTCGGGGACCATATTTGTTCCAATTGCAGCTATCCTCTTGCTCAGTGAGTGAGGGACTGAGTAAGATGACTACAAACTGCAGGCACTCCACGAATGCTTATGTGAACTGACTGCACACAGTAGGCTTGCAGAAAATAAATGCCTACGCAAACAAACTGCATACAACATGTACTCAGAGTAAATGACCACGTGAGTTGGCTGTACACAGTAGGCACTCAGTGAATGAAACACTGTGAGTTTGGTGCACATAGTAGGTGCTTGGTGGGTCTTACTAGGGTAGTCAGTGGACACTTACTAGGGCAAGAAGGCTCAGAAGCTCTCTGAGCCCTTCACAGGCCCTAGGTGGCCTGACACCCATCCTCCTGCTCACTTTCCCACATCCAGGACCTTTATACATAGTCGAGTCCTTACTGTTGACAGACCCTGGAAAGGCAAAATGACTTCTTAACCAGGGAAGAACCCAGTACCTTCCTCTGCCTCCACAGACCTAGCTTTATGTCAGTGTGTCCACACCTTGGCCCTCTCTCACAGTGCCTGGATCCCTCTGGTTACATTGGGTGCTGAATCCAACACATTTGTGCTTAAATAAAGCACTCGTACCTAGCACCTACTCTTGAGCTAGGGCCACCCTTTCCTTCTTCCCATCATGCCCTTAAAGTCTCTAGAGTGTCCCAGAAAGCCAAAGGTTTTATTACTCCTCAAACTCACCAAGCAACCCCCACCTCAGGGCTCGCATACCTTCTCTTTCCTCCATCTGGAAGATTTCTGCCTCTGCATATTTGAGTGACTGGGATACTGGCTGGATGTCTGAGCTAGCTGATGGCTGATGTCCTCCAAATCCTAACCCTGTGATTGTGATGCCCAACTGCATGTTTAACAGCTTAAGTCATGCTGGCTAATGTTATGGCAACTTGACACAGGCTAGAATTATCTGAGAGGAGGGAACCCCAGTTGGGAAAATGCTTCCATAACATCGGGCTATAGGCAAAACTGTAAAGCATTTCCTTAACTAGTGATTGACATGAGAGTCCCAGCCCAATGTGGTGGGGCCAGCCCTGGGCTGGTGATCCTGGATTCTACTAGAAAGCTGGCTGAGCAAGCCATGAGGAGCAAGCCAGTAAGCACGTACCCCTTCACGGCCTCTACATCAGCTCCTGCCTCCAGGTTCCTGCCCTGCTTGAGTTCCTGTCCTGACTTCCTTTGATGATGGACGGTGATATGGAAACACAACCAAAGAAACCCTTTCTCCCCAGCTTGCTTTTGGTCACAGTGTTTCATCACAGTGAGGAAAACCCTGTCTTTGACAGAACGGAGGAAGAGAGTAAAGATGAAGAAGGCAGAGTGGAGGACATGCCCATTTCTGGAGACTTTTCACACATGGAGCCTCTGCTTCCAGATGGGAACATCCACGCAGGTTACCATCTGCCACTTGTTGCTCTGAGGGACTTTTTGACAGGGATGCAGTGAGCTTGGGGAGGTGGGGGAGGGACTGAGAAGGGCAGTGTCTGCTGAGGTTTTAGACTGATGCAAGGGAAAGAGAAAGAGGAAATAGATCCACAGGAGAGTCTGCAAGGGGAGGCCGGGTTCCTTCCCTCTACAAAATCACCCCCATTTTGGTGAAGAGGAAACTGAACCCCCAGGGTTTTAGTCAGTGGCAGCAAGAACATAGCAGGTGTCAGTGGGGTCTTCCAGACTCATGGGAGTAGACAGAGAAACCCAGAGACAGGCATGGCCGTAAAAGACCCGACTGTTCTCTGGTGTCAATGTCCTTGCTGTCTCTCCTCCTTGATGTCATGCACACACATCATTCGTCCTGAATCAAGCCATAATGTTAATTAAATGTGCTTTTACTACACAGAGACGCGTTAGATATCATATAACCAACTCACAATCATGCAGGAGGAAGCCTGGGGTTCTTGTGGGTACAATAACCTTGCAAGCTTCCTAGGAACTTCTCACCCCCTGTGCTTGGAGAATGAGAAGATATTGTTCCGTGTGTGTGTGTGTGTGTGTGTGTGTGTGTTTTTGCAAATCATTACACACAGGTGAACATTTTAAATTAATTGGCCACAATGAAGGGTTAAGGGGGCCTGGTCAAGGAATTTGTGGCCCAGCTGAGGCAGAGTCTTTTTTGTTTGTTTGTTGTTGTTTTTGTTTTTTCTTTGTTTGTTTGATTTGGGTTTTTTGGGTTTTTTTGTGTGTGTTTGTTTGTTTTTGTTTTTTTGAGACAGGGTTTCTCTGTGGCTTTGGAGCATGTCCTGGAACTAGCTCTTATAGACCAGGCTGGCCTCGAACTCACAGAGATCCGCCTGCCTCTGCCTCCCGAGTGTTGGGATTAAAGGCGTGCACCACCACTGCCCACTGAAGCAGAGTCTTAAGAGCAGGAACATTCTGGAATGGAAAAGAAGCATTGGTTGTGGTAGCTACCTTCTGAGGTCATCTTTCAAATAGCTCTCTTACGGTTTGCATGTGGGCAGAACTCAGAACACCTACCTCACTCAGCTGCATGGCAGCCCAGCATCCATCCTGGCTGATACCATTGCCTTGTCATCTAGAGAGATCAACCTCACTGAAACCTGCTGGTCCCCAGCATCCTCAATCTATCAGCCTGGCTAGCATCCAGGTGCCTCAGGGTATGGGCAGCATTTTCTCTCCTTCACTATCCTACCCTGGACTCCACTCACAATGGAGGATGGGTTGAGCTTCTGAAGCTGAGCCCCTCAGGTCTGGCTCACTCTTACTATTAAAACCCAGTGGGAAGCATGGTATGGTGGCTCAGGCCTGTCTTCCCAGGAGTTCAGAGGCAGGGGCAAGAGGATCACCTCAAGTTCTAGGCCAGCCTGGGCAGTTTCTATAACAAAAGCCAGCAGTCTTTACCTCCTCTAGGAAGTCTTTCTATGTAGCTCATCCTGGGTTTGTTTGTTTGTTTACTATAATCAGACTTCCTGACCAATCTCAGAGAAGTCCACTGACTGACTTCAAGATATTTATTGCTTGTTTCTCCAGGGTCTTCTGTAAGTTAGCTGGGCAGCTCTGCTGATCTTGGGTGTACACAATGCCCTGAGCCTTCTATGGCTTCTGGCTGACCCTGGCTGCAATGACTGACGTTGGCTTCAGTGACTAACCTTAGCATAGGTGACCACTTTACTTGACTCTAGTCCTAGCATCTCTTGTCCTCCAGGAGGCTGGGAAAGGCATGTTCTCGAAGTGTTAGCAGAGATGCACAAGCCAACCATCCTACCAGCTCCACGGTGGCATCACAGCCTCTCTCAGCTCAAGCCTTCTGGGGAGACTTGTGAATCCATTCAAGGATGAAACCAGCCATCTTCCCACAGGGCTGAGTTGTATAGCAAAGAGTCCTGGTGCAGAGAGGGGTGAGGACAATCCTTGTGGCACACAGCAAGGTACAGTCAATAATCCTAGAGGTGGTGACATTTTAAGCAGATTTATTGCCTTATTGTGAACATACAATAAACTGTACGTATTTAACCTACCAGCCTGTTGACTTTGACAAACGTGTACAGCCATGAAGTCATCATAGCTACTTGGGTAGTAAATGTACCCACCCCAATAGTTCCTTCTGCTCCCGTTCAGTCTCTTCTCCTCTTTTGCTCACTGTCATTCTTTCTGTGTCCCACGCTGCTTTCTAGGGGATAAAGTGGCATATACTGTGGTTTTATATTGCATTTCAAAAAATGGCTAAAGATGCTGAGTGTCTCTTGTTACCATCTTTCTTCCTTGGTGAAGTGTGTATTTAAAAAAAAAAAAACTCTTGTAGCAAACTTTTTATATTATTATCTTTAGAGGGCTCTTTATATATTTTGGATACATAATATATGCAATTTATTCAATAAATAGTTATCTTCTCCTAGGCTGTAGCTTGTCCTAGGTGAGGTTTTAATAATTCACTGATGGCCCCCAGATTCTTATCAGTAGTTATGAAGAAAGTCTGTGAGTGACCAACTTGGGCAGGAAAGATCAGAAGTGGATCCATTCCCTCCAATAAGAACACAAAAAAAGGCCAAAAATAACAAGACAGACAACTTGGGAAGCCACACTGAGTCCATCTTCCTGTTGCTGCCCCTGGCTTTATAGGGTTTTCTAGGAATCAAAGTCGCGACGGGGTGCAAGTGGCAGATGGGAAGGTAATGGGGTCCAGAAATGCCCTCACAACCCACTGCTTCCTAGACAGGGCTTTGCTGGTCCAATGTCGCCCTCTAATGGCTTCATTCCCCGGCCAGCCTCAGCATTCATTACCCCTGATGTTCCACCAGGCACCAGAGGAGAAAGGAAAGGCAGTGTCCACTACAGCTCCAAACTTTCAAAGAAAGATAGTGTTTCCTTCCCTGAGAAAGTCTCTCAGTGAGGGCACGTTGAAGCAGAGACTGTCGCGCTCCTCACAGACACACCACTCCAGATGCAGCCGCTGCAACACAGGCTAACAGCACAGCACTGCGGGGACCACCCATGCAGTGTGCCAGCAGCAGGACTCAGCCTGCAGCCCTGGGCACTGTCCAGAGCAGTTTCACATCCGGGTGCTGGGGATTTCAAAGTAGCTAGCCTCCAGTGCTTGGTGCTTGTTCTTAAGCAGGATGCTCACCTGTACAGACCAAACCCACTCCTGTCTGTCCATCTGCATCCCTGTATGTCCTCTGTGCCTGTCACCCAAGCTCGGAAACCCAGCCAGCCCCCTCCACCTCCTGCAAAGCCATAAAAAGGAGGCGGTCACCTGCTCCCAGCCTTCTAGAAGTGGGCTCAGGTGTGATGCAGGAATCACAGCGTGGGTTGAGAACTCAGTAGCTCTCAACCTGTGGGTCATGGCACCTATCATGCACATCAGATATTTACATTACAATTCATAACAGAGGCAAAATTGCAGTTGAAGTAGCAATGAAAATAATTTTATGGTTGGAGGGTCACCACAACATGAGGGACTGTATTAAAGGGTAGCAGCATTAGGAAGGTTGAGAATCACTTCTCGCGTTGCCCTTTTCCTCAGCTACTCCTCCTGATTGCTGTTGGGAGTTGACCATTCTCGCCTCAGATCCCTCTATCATCCTCTAAACATCAGAGTCTCCCCCACTTTCCAGGACTATTTGGGGCACCCCCATGACCTGTACCTGAACACCACATCTGTGTTCACCCCCACACTTGTCTGACACCAGGAAGCAGCTGCATAAGCTCCAAAGACCTCCACCTTGTCTGCCATTTGTGCTCAACTCTAAGCTGTGACCTGTGTGGTTCAGTTCAGCCCAGAAGCCCAGATCTCCTAACCAGCTAGTTCCTGAAGACTTTGGACAAATGCCTTGATTGTTCTGTGCCTCAGTTTCTCTATTTATGAAAAGGGGACTAGAAGCTTATGCTTCACTGACACTTGGAGAAGGTGCAGTGGTTGATGTGACATTTCTCACCGGTTTAGGACAGCTCCTTGCACGTTAAATGTGAGGTGACTTCCCCACCGTTACATCCACTTTCCCCCACTTTTGGATGTGTCAGATACAAGCCCAGCAGCCCCCTTTCCCTCCCAGTGAATGTGAGAGGGAGAGGTGCAGAAAACATCTGTCCCCCAGTCTAGAAAGTTCCAGTTGACATAGAGGGGGAACTGACACCAAGGACTCTGTGCAGCAGCTTCTGGGATGTGACCAGGAGGGGGTCCCTGGTGGACTGAACTATTAGCACTGTGGGTGAGAGGCAGGGAAGGGACAAGTGTGGGCAGGTAGAGTCCCCCTGGTTGGGTCTGTTCTTTGGAGACTTGAGACTACACGAACTTTAAGACCCTGGAACTTGTCAGTGAGGGAGAGAATAAAGCTAACACACTTCCTCCTTTGTGTGGTCAAAACACATTTCACCGACTCTGCTAGGAGGGTTCTGGGATCACACTGGGGACATAATGGCGGTGAAGCCAAAAGCAGTTTCTGCCTTCAGGAAACGCCACAGCCTAGGTTTAAGATTGACATTAAACATAAGTATTTAATGAATTGATGGGGGGCATCTATCCTCATGGCACAGACAGGAGAGGGAGGAGGCAGCCTCTCAGCAGGGGCACAAAAGATAAGTCTTCTAGATAATGTGAGGGCTCTCACAGGAAGAAGGAAAATCAGGCCAAGACATCAGCATGTACCAAAGCCTGGAGGTAAGAGGGACCATGACCTGCAGCCACAGCTGCATGGAGAACCCGGGTGCCAAAACCTAGGGCAAAGCCAGAACAAATAAATGTGGTCGGTCACACAGGACCTTGAAAGCCTCACCGGGTGCCTGGTCTTCATCTGAAAAGTAGGTGCTTGCTGGATAGGTGACAAGACTGGATGGCCTGGCTGGGAGTAGGAACACTCTCATGTAAAACAGTGGAGCTATGTTGGCCTGCCCAGCAGTCACATGACCACTGCATCTACTGCCAATCGGAGGATTCAGGAGAGACCATCGTCTGCCACCCATACACCAGGGAGACTCACCCTAAAATTCCAGCCATCAGTCCCCAGACGAATACTTTGCAGTGAAGATGTGGCCATCGTCCCCACATGCAAACTCCACAGTGAAGATGTGTAAGAGGCTCCCTTTCTCATAAATTTAACTTTATGTGTATGGGCTTCTTGCCTATGTGTGTGTGTATGTACCATGTGTGAGCCTGGTGCCTGCAGAGGCCAATAAAAGGTGTCAGATCCCCTGGAACTGGTGTTACAAATGGTTTTGAGTTGCCATGTGGGTGGTGGGAATTGAACCCAATGCAAGAGCAGCCAGTGCTCTTAACCACTGAGCCATCACTCCAGCACAAGAGGCTTTCTTTTTTTATTATTTTTTGAAGCTTTCTTTGAGAAATAAAATTTAAATATAGTTACTTATTTTGTGCCAGGAGGGGGATTACATGTATGCACCATGTAATTCTCTTCCACTGCATGTTTCCCGGGGATGAAACTTTGGTCCTCAGACTCTGTAGCAAAAGCCTTCATCTGTTGCAAGATCTCTGAGGCTCAAAGCTTTTTAAGAAAGTGACTGCATCTGAGAACAAGAGCAGAAGGAGAAGCCTTGGGGACCTAGGACATGATGTGCCCTTCCCTGCTGGGTGGTCTTCAGTCAGAAGCACAGTGACACAGGCTCCGGTGTCACCAACCTCAGTAGGGAATTTGACCTCCCCACATGACAGGAACAGTATGGTGGCACGTGGCTCCAAGCTCATGAAGCTAGTGCAGAAGTGCCCAGACTGCGCTGTGACCATTCCCTGACAAACAGCATAGAGTTTTAAAGGCCAAGGCTTCCTAAATGAGATCCAGGGTGACCGACGTTCTAGGGTGTGGGAACAGGTGCTCCAGGAACAAAGGTCTGTTGTGTAATCAAGCCAGATAGTCCCTGTGTACTGCCTGCTACCCTGCATGGAGAGCACTTGAGAAGCCCTGAAGTTATGACAACTCCAATCACGGCCGAGAGGACCACGGCAGCCGCACCACTCTGCTGTCACAATCCTTCCAGGAGAGAAAGGAAAATTGAGCCAACAGAAAGAACACCACGATTCCGTAGTGAAAGGCCTTTCTAGGAGCCGCTGGCAACGTCACACTGACAAATACAATGCTTTTCTCCTTTCATCTGGAGCCTGTGCGGTTTTCTTCCTGGGTTGCTGGGGCCATGGCTCCAATCAGGACTAAGGCAATGTTCACCGCTGGCTCCTCCAGACCAGAGGAACCATGCTGAAGACAGCCAGCAGGCGGGGGAAGCTGTGGTCTACTCATCTGTGGGTTTCCATTTGCCCCGTTCATTTTGATGCTCTCTCTCTCTCTCTCTCTCTCTCTCTCTCTCTCTCTTCTCTCTTCTCTCTTCTCTTTTCTCTCTCTCCTACCTCCCTTCTTTTCCGTGTTTTTTGAGATATGGTTGTATATATCTCAAATTGGCTTCAAATTCAGAGGATAACTTTGAATTATTGATCCTCCTCCCTCTACTTTCAAGTGCTAAGATTACAGACTTGTATGCCGCCATACCTGACTCAGTGACTGCTTCTTTTCTTTAAAAAATGGGAGAATTTATTTAGTTTATGTTTTTGTATGGATGGATGTTTTACCAACATGTATGTTTGTACATCATGTGCATGTAGTGCCTATGGAGGTTAGAGAGAACACTGAATTACATGGAACTAGGGTTAGAGACTATTGTGAGCTGTCATATGGTGCTGGGAATCAAACCCAGGTCCTCTGCAAAAGCAGTTATAAGTGCTCTTATCCTCTGATCCATGCATGAGTCCACCCCCTCGGTGACACATCTTTGTTGCATGTGATAGGAACAGACTTAGCAGTGACTTTGAGTTTTGGAAGGTGTGAGTTTTGAGGTAGAACACTCTGGGTGAGAGATAGAGAGGAAGCAGGTTCTTGAGGCCTGAGTTTGAGGTGGCAGATTGAGGATCTCCTCCTTAACAAGGAGGCTGGGCCACCCTAGGACTGAGCTTATAGTAGATGCTGTGCCTGCTGGACCTGTGTGTCCATCAGGTGATGCTGATGTGGATGCTGATGTGGATGTTGATATTGATGCTGATGCTGATGTGGATGATACTGATGCCACCTTCTTTTCTCTCCTGCTGAAAGGGTCTCCTCCACTGGGGCCTGCAGCTCACAGTCCAACTCCCTGTGAACTTCTGAGAGTCAGACTAAATGGAAAGTGGTTTCAGATGCCTGAGTCTCCTCTGTAGAATGTCATTCAGGAAGGCCAATCCACCATGAGCACTGCTGCTTCTGCTTGCCCCTCAGGCTGTGGCTTCTTTGTATCCTGAGTTCAGGGTAAAACAAGTGTCTGAAAGGCCTAGATGAAAGTCCCTGCATGTCTCCATCCTTCTCAGTACTACCCTGTCCTTGGTGGTGATGCCTGGTGTGCTCCCTTTACCAGAGGACTCAGCTCCCTTTGAGGAGGGCAAATCTGACCTGCTGGGACAAGGGCCCTGTGACCAGACGCTTCAGAAAGGTTCAGGGACAGGCGTTTGCAAGACAGTTATCAATGAGTGCCCACTTTGCTCTCTAGTAGGTCAGTTTCCAGCAACTTAGTGGGGTTTATCACAGGGTATCAACCATGCACAGCTCTAGGCACAGAGAGTACGTGTTTGGCAGGCTCAGAGATAAAAGAGTAAGTGATTGGCTGTCTTAGAGATGAGAGAGTAAGTGATTGGCTGTTTTAGAGATGAGAGGGTAAGTGATTGGCTGACTCACAGATGAGCGCTCTATCTAGGTTCATTCAGAATTTCCACTTGCCCTCTAAAGACACTGACTCTTTCCTTTGTAGTTGCTGAGCTGCGAGGATGCACAGCCAGCCTCACTGGTGGCCAGTGAAGGGGGAGACTGCCTAGAAATGAAGTCAGCTCAGACAAATCCAGGAGAGAGGGGAAGAGAAACCGAGAGAAAGCAGGGCAGACTGGATGTGAGACCAGCAGACTCTGGACTGTTGGGCTCCTTGCTAGTCAGATCGGGCCAGAAGCTGCCTTTGTCCATCAGTGGCACCTGCCTGAAGCACACACAGACCAGTCACCTGAAGAGACAGGCTTCTTTCTCCCTGGGTCAGTGTATTCTTTTCTTCTCTAAGTGCTGTTAAAAAAAAAAAACCACTTGATGAAAGCAACCTGGGTAGGAAGGCTTTGTCTTGGCTCATGGTCTGAGAGGATGAGCCATCAGGTCACAAGAGCTGTGGTGGCAGGAGCTTGAGGCAATTGGTCATGCTGCATCTGATGTCACTAAACAGAGAGAGACGACTGATGGTGCTCGGTTCACCTTTCCCTTTTCATTCAGGATCTCAGCCACCCTCGGCATTGAATGATGCCATTCACATTCAGAGTGGGCCTTCCCTTCTCAGTTAAGTCTTTTGGAAATTCCCCATAGACACAACCAGAGATGTGTTTTCACGGTGATTCTCAACAGCCATCCAGTCACCAGTCAGGTTGGCAATGAAGATGAAGAATCATGATAGAATATATTTGGGTAAAACGAATGGATTCATACACAACTTTTTACAGGGAAGAAAGGGAGGCTCAGAGAAGTCATGGGATCTACCCAAGGTCACACAACTGCTTGGCACAGCAGCTCAGACCCAACCCTGTGTCACTGAGGCAAAAGCACTGTCCCTCCAGCACTCACGACTAGCGGACTCACGCTCCGTGTCTCTCCCGCTATGACAGACTGTGCCTTCACACCACAATCCCAAACAAACTGCTTTGGTTGGGCATTTTGTCAGAGTGGAGGGAAAACGGACTGACACCGGGCTGTCCCAGTCCTCCCCACAGCTTCCCTGGTATTGAATGAGATTCAGGTTCTTTTTAACTGGACTGAGGTCTTCTTAAAACTCAGATCCTCCCCATGGAGCACTCACTTGACACTCCCTGACCCGGAAGAGAAGCCTCCAGTGAGCTTGGGCAGCCCCTGCCAGCCTGACTCTACAGGGAAGATCTGGGAACCAATACTGGCCTCTGAGTCTCCAGAAGCCGAGGCTCAGGTTGAAGAGGGTGCTGCACCCCCAACGGTGCCTGCATAGCAGCCCACTCTCTTTACTGAACTGCTGCCAAAGGGAGGCCAGTCCATGGGGTACACAGGGGACAAAGGGACAAGAAAGTACTTCTGCCTGTCCTTTTACCATGTGGCAGGGATGTTAGGGCCATTTTCAGATGGGGACACTGACACTGGGGAAGCCAGGGTTTGTATCAGGGAGTTGGGCCTGACTGCAAGTCTGGACCCAATCCACAGGCTTCATTCTTCTGCCGCTGAGCCTGTCAAATTTCCCAGGAGGCTCCCTGCCAGGGGACAGTGAGAGAGGTAAAGTAACTGTCACCAGTAATGATGAACAGTCATTTGCTTACGCTAAGCCAAAGCAGAACTTGCTCTGTGTTCTGTTCCACAGATGAGCCCAAGTGCCTGACCCAGAAACAGAGCTCCAGCATTCTCAAAGGGCCTTCACCGTCCCCTCCTTAAGGTCATCCAGGTTCTGGATACTTCCTGGGAACAAGGAAGGGATGGAGAGGAACCTGGCGGGGAGGCAGGGGCTGAAGTACTCCCAGGAGGGAAGTGACCAGAGGAGACTCTCCATGGAAGTGGGGTCTTTGAGTCAGTCACTGCTGCACCCTGTGCTGATGCAGTGGGAGAGCCCTGCTGGGATAGGCACTACTGGCAACCCCCCCCCGGGCTCCCTGACAGACACTGGAGTCTCTCTGAGGCCACCTGGGCTCAGGACCTAAATGCAGGTGCTGTGACCATGATATTGTCTGGATCCTTGGAAGAGACACTGGTCTCTCTGGCTGACCCTTAAGCTGGGTTCCCACCTAGAGTCAAATGTGTATATACTTTGAGAGAGAGACAGACAGACAGACAGACAGAGACTGGATTTGAGATGACACCATATGGCAGGCAGGTTCAGTGACTCCACTGTAAATGCTGCCTCTCAGTGGTCCCCTGGCCTGAGGCACAGGTGTAGAGGACAGCACCCACCCTCAGATCTCTTCAGCTACCCAGACCTAGCCAGGAAGACCAAGAGGCTCTAAGCAGCAGCTCAGGGCCGTTGGGTCCCAGGGTGATGTCCAGAGGGCCACTGTCTAGTCAAGTTGTCCCCTCTGGCCCTGTAGAATTTCACCCATGGGGTCAAGTGTGTGACAGAGCCCAGGTAGAGCCTCTTCACAGCAGCCTCTTTTACTCCTGTAAGGATAGACGTCACCTCCCCTTCCATCCCTACCCTAATCCTGAAGACTCAGAGAACTCCACCTGACCTGTGCCCTTCACCAGCTCTGTCACCTTCATCTGTGCCTCCTCCGACTCGGCAAGATCCTATTGACTCTTGCCTTCATCATTGCAAGCAAGGTTCTAAGAGCGGCACTGGAGCTTCACTGAGCCCGTTAAAAAGGCTGTTTCCCATTCAGTCCCGAGTCCCTCGCCACATTGTGCTACTCTGTATGCAGGTGACAGCACAGCAAAGAGAACCGGAAGAAAGAGAGGCATGAAACCAGGGCCCCTTCTTGAGATAAACAGGAGTGTTTGAGTGGAGTGGGAGCCATGCTTGCTGTGGGCCGCTGACAGGAGAGAGACCGATAAGCCTTTCTTATCTTCCTTGGAGCTCTCCATGCAGAGGGGGCGCCAGCCCCTACTTCCCCAGCTCAGCATGAGGCACCTTTCTGCCTGGTGCAGCTCATGGGTGGGGTGTAGGAGCCTACCGAAGGATCTGTGGCTCCCATTGCAGAGGAAGGAGGTGGTGGCACACATAGGATGGGGCAGTGACAGTTCACTGGGCCTGCAAACTCAGGGTGGTTCTTCGGCCTCCAACTCCCCTCACCTCTCAGAAACACCCTCTCCCTAACACCAGCTATCTTTCTGTCGAGAGCTATGTATGTAGAGACAGGCATGGCTCCACCCAGACAGACATGATTCCCCAAATCATCCTGGGGTCACTGAGCTGATAATGACATTTGTGCTCCTATGAAGTTCACTTCTGAGGCCTCATTATAGGAAAGGGTGCCAGGGCAGATAAGAGAGGAGGACCTTTCTTTCCCAGACTGCTACTCATCAAGGGACTCTCAGGTGTGGCCCTACAGATTTGGACTGAACTATTGTGTCACTGGGGATGGCAGGGTATGTCCCTGAGTGGGGTGCAGTCTAATGACTATCAGGGCCACCTGTGAGGCCTAGGTCCCCTCACTGCAGATGTGCCTCAGGCTTACCTGGGTTCAAAACCAAGTGAACATGAAGTCCCAGGAATTTCTGCTCCTTCCTACTCAGCACCCCTACCAAGGAGCCACCCTCCCTTGTCCCTGAAGGCAATTCCACCTGCGGCAGAGGGGACTGCCCAGGAACACCTTGAAAACCTTCTTCTGGAGACTTCTAACCCAGAGGCCTGCAGATCTGAGAGCAGTGAATGTGACTGTCCTTCCCTTCTAGGTGTTCTGTCCTTCCAGCCTATCTCCCAGACTCTACTGGGGTCCTCAAGGGAACCTATTCTAATGTCTCCAGCTCACAATGGTCCTCTCCTCTCAAATCCTTGGTTATCATTCCCGCTAGGGCCTCACCCCAGAGGATGGTGTAGCCCACCTTCAGGGCAAGTCTTCTCTCCTCAGTCTTTCTGGAAATGGCCTCACAGATGCAGGTAAAAGTGTGTTTCCCAGGGGACTCCTAGTTCAATTTGACACTGGGGATGAACCATCGCAGGATGGAGGAAGGATGGTGGACACTTGGGTGCAGGTACAAGGCTCGCATACTCTTCTAGTGGTTGGTCCATGATTGAGGCAGAGAAGATGGACTCACAACCAGGTGGGAGAAGGAAGGAACAACAACAAACTAGATGGGCGCAGAGACTCAAAGGTGATGGCTAGTAACTCCCACTGACCATCTCCTGCTGGCTCGGGCACTGGGGCAGGAAAAAAGGCTCATTGGTCATTTAGAGATCCTGAGGTCTTAGGCTCCCAGGAGCTTCTGGTGCCCTGCACCCTCTGAGATAATGTATGGGCAAGAGGGAGGCAGAAAGCAGGAGGAGAAAAACCGGACATGCAAGGCCACCCCTGGGAGCAGGATGCTTATCTGGGACCAAGAATAGAAGAACTGTAGGGTGCACAGGAGCACAGACAAGCAGTTCTCGCTCTCCAGCCTGTCAGCACTGGGGAGTGATTAGACTCTTAAACAGCCCTCATTATTTCTCCCAGGGCTGTGACGCCCTTTGGAAAAATGGATGTTTGCTGCCAGCTCATCCCCCGAAGACACGTTTGTCACAGGCTATTGTGTAAATCCATGTTTGGCCCATTTTTAAAAACTGTGATTTACCCAGTCGTTTCGTCTTCTCTAGACCCTAAAATGTGGCTGTTATTAGGAGCTCAGGAAGGAGCCAGAAAATGTCACAGGGGAATGGCTGGCTCTGGTCTTCTCTTGATACATAAATAAGGCCTCCTGAATAACCAGAGGGAGGGAGGTGATTGTGCCAAAGGGGCAGAAAACAATTCCAGAACATTCTAAGGAAAGAGCTTCTTTGGATGCTGGAAACACCCACCTTTACTCTCATTCAGTGCAGCAAGTCTCTCTGAGCCCTACTATGTGCGAGCCTGGTGGTCCAGCTAGGGACAAATAGACCTCAGTCCCTGGGACTCCGTGTGCTGGGCTGGGAGGGAAGAAGAGAGAACCATTGCAACTAAGGCCATCACGGGGAGAATGGGGCTTCAGACAAAGCCACGCAGGGTGACATCATTAGGACTCTTCAGGGTCAGGGATGGACAAGGACCACTGTGTGCTGTGGGAACAGAGAGGGACAAGACAAGCAATGATACCAGAAGGGATCCAGCAAAATGGCTCATCAGGTAAAGATGTATGTAAACCCCGCAACCTAACTTTAGTCTCTGGAGCCCACCGGAAGGTGGGAGAAGAGAGCCACCTCTACGGAGCCACCTCTAATCACCACACACATGTTATGGCACTCACTCCCACCCCCAATAATAAATAATTGAATGGTGGATGAACTTGTCTTGGGAATACCGAGGTACAGGCTGAGTTCCAGAATGAGACCAGGAGAGGCACTGGCACGAAGTGACATCTGATAGTCCCTCCAGGTGGACAGAATAGGGAAGGCTGAGTTTCAGATTAATGCTGGCCAGGCAGGCCTAGATCCAAGCAGGTACAAACATTCTGGAACAAGAGTGTCCCATGCAAAAGTGAACGCAGGGAAGTTGCCAGTATCCTGTGGTGCAGTGTGCGACCACACCCAGCTGGCCCTGAGGAGGGTGGGCTGTATCCCAAAGCAAGAAGATGTTGGGGAATTAGATCGGTACGATAAATAACCAAGCCAGCTCAAGACGAAGGGGTATTTTTTAATGGTTAAAAAAGGGGGAAAACTCACGCTACAAGAGTGGGAGGTCAGACGTCCTATCTGTCCGGCGGACACCGCATGGAGAGAGTGGGTACCTGTGCCCTCTCAGTTTTGCTAGCTGCGGTCCAGGTAGCCACACCCTAACTAAATGTGATTGGTTGAGAGTTTCCCCATCAAGAGGATCTCAAGCCTTGCAGGTGTTTGGCCCTTGGAGGCTCCTTCCAGCTGCAATGGGCAAGCAGCCATCACAGCCAGCTTCTGATTCCAGGCAGTGAAAGGTGAGCATAGGGTTTGTCTGCCTTTGCCCTCCCCCAGCACATCAACAAAGGGAGAACATCCGTGTTTAAAATACTGAACACAAACACAAACTTCCGGCCGTGCTCGCTAAGTCCTGAGGGAACGGGGCTCAGGTTGGGGAAGACAGAACTTCAGTAACCTAGGCTCTCCCTCCCGTGGGGACCTTACACAGATGGACTCATGCAAACGCCAGGGTTTCTGCCCTGTTTTTCCAACCTTTCCATTCATCCCTGCCCAGCCTGGAAGTGCAGGCAACACTCCGACCTCCCCCACTTCAGGTTAGCTACTTCAAATCCTGCTGACCCCCTCCCTTGAAGGAGCAGTCCCCAAAGGCCAGCCCCACATAACCAGCCCAAACCAGGCCAACTTCCTCCACTCCTGTTTCAGACTAGCTCAGCTGTCTCCCCAGGGAACCAGGGTTCTCATTTGCTCCATTATTAAATCATTAGGACCTGGTGACTCCCAGAAGGTAGATTCTGGAAAAGTTTTGGGGACTGTCAGGCTCTTTGACTAGTACAAAAACTGGGTCATTGCCTAGGCTTCCTGGGAGCTGGAAATGGCTGCAGTCAGCACCACACCGCAGGGCTGGGACTCGACAACCCTCTGGAATGTAATCCACTGTGGACAGTAGACACAACGTAGAAGCTGCTTTTGCTCAGACTCCTCACTTATGTCTGTAAGGCAGGGTTCAAAAGCCTGTCATCTCTGCCTCTGTTTCTCTTTCTCTTTTGCATTGGGCCACACTTCCTGCTTGACTCTATTCAGGCAAGTTTGTCACTTCTGGGGTGTCTGCCTACGTGACTTCTTCAGGCCTGGAGGGACAGATAAATCTTAGCCCTAAACTTGTGATTGCCTTGGATTCTCGGAACAGCAAAGTCTCAGAGGAAAAACCACACTCAAAGGAGGACAGTTGTTCATGATGGCAGGCCTCTGCCCCTGAGCAGGGGAAACGGCCTCCTGAGAGGTGGCCAGCTGCCCCTCAAGCGACAAGGGCTTCTTCACACCGCCTTGCAGAGCCAGAACTTAGACAGGGATCAACCAGGCCATGTGTCAGGCAGGACTTAACTGTGCGTGACTCTTGTCTCTTGCCCCAGCACTTTCTCTGTTTAAACCTAAAGCTAGTTTTGGTAACCCAAGGTTGGAGGCGAGGTTCCAGGACCCCTTTGTCTGTCTTCCCCCAACACAGGTGACATCTGCTCTCCGGCTTCTCTTAGCTCTTCTCTTTAGCTGTATATTGGGATTACGTGGTTGAGCCCAGCTTTTGGAGGCTGCTAGGATTGGGGCTTTGATCTTAAGGCTCTGCTCATAGTTAGGCCCTCTTGTGCCAGTTGCGTTGGACACAGGGAGAAACCGTAGCAGAAGGAAGCCACAGCCTCACCTGAAAACCTCAGTCCCAGCCTGCCCTGCTCTAGCCAGCACACTCCTTACTTCTAGAAGGAACAGGGACCATCCTGGTCAGGACTCCAAGAATCTCCAGACTGTGCCTGTTTTGGGGATCAGACCCAAAGGCCTGAGCTTACTCTGTCACTGCTCTGGAAAAACAGGGACACTTCTTTACCCAAGGCCACAGTTGTGTGGGGGGGGGCAGAAGGGCAGCCATGTGTATCATATGGAAGATGGGGGATTGAATCAAGTTCCCTTGAGTTCTGGCCAAGTCTGGCTTAGCAGTGGCTTCCACGTGGCAACTCCAAAGTGGTTTCTTGACTGGTTGGTACTAGCAACCAGATTAAACCTGAGTCAGGCCCTTGGGGAGGAAGCCACCATTGGACACATGTTCCCCATCCTTCCAGACTGCTCTCTGTTGCCTTCTTCGCATCCTTTGACATTGCAGGCTGCTATGTGGGAGAGACAGTCCCTTTGCCAGGCACGGAGAACTGGTCACATTGTCTGCATCAAGCTGGCAAAAGGTAAGGGGTGCAAGAGAAATCCTCAAGCCAGAAGTGAACAGCTGCCTCACTTCTGCTCACACACTATTGGCTAGAACATAGTCACCTGGTCCCAGCTGCTGCAGAGGAGGCTGGGAATTGTAGTTCTGCTATATGTCTGGAAGAAGCAGCAGAAACACAGCTGCCCTCCAGCTGCAGTTTGTGCCACATCGGCACAGGTAGAGTGATGTCATAGAAATTCAGTGGGTTCATAACAGAGCCCACCACAGAGGGAGGCTCTCATCCCTGGGTCCCTGGTCTTTCCCCTTCATGTAATGTCTGCCATACCAGAGTGAAGCAGGATCTCATGGTGGTCAGTGGGGTCCCAGCAACAGGGTTCCCTGAGAAGGGAGCAAGAGGCTCAAGTGGTTCCACGTGCATCTGAGTCATCTAAAGAAACAAAAGGGAAGGAACAGGATCCTGGACATCCACCTGGCTCACCTTCCACTTCTCCCTGGGGCCTGCCCTTCTAATGAACAGCTCCCATTGCAAAATGTTAAGGACGGGGGAGGATGTTGGTTCAATGGGTCTCTCCTTCCTTGGTTATTTGAACTCAATAGGAAGCAGTGTTATGCCCAAGTTTCTGGTCCCCAAATGAATTTATGGAGCCAGATTTCTGATACAAATTCAGGAAGGTTTTTTTCAAAATAATATTCAAACTAAAGCTTGGACCACACCTTTCCAGCTCCCAGCCTGGTGGGTGCAGAAAGTGTGGCAGGGAGCCCTGGGAGTGTAGAACTTTTAAAGGGGAGACACCTTAATCAGGGGAGTTCATGTCCTGATATCTTGGGATTGGGTAAGGAGTACATAGGATAAGGTAGTTTCTGAGACCATTGGTAAGTTTTTGGGCACAAAAACCTAACAAAGAGTCATAAATTACTGACAAGGTATCTTCAAGGACAGGATACCTCCCAAGAACATCTGGACCTCATTAAATTTTATGGCCCTACTCCCTATATTCTTAATTGGCCAGTTTTAGGGAATCTGTTCAAATTTCTGCTACGGCAGCACATTTCTGGAGCTGAGAACTGCCCACCCCCAGTTCAATATATGGCTTAAGATGAAGTCCCTTCTTTAAAATGGAGTTTGCCAAGTAAGGTCCTCACAGCAGGAACTGGAGGATCACACAAGTCCCAGATGTTAAATGTCTCTCCCCTTATGCAGATGAGCACAATGACATTCAGAGATGGAAAGGGACACTCCTCAAATCTATAGAACACCAACCTGAAAATCCAAGCTCTAGAATAACCTCTAATGCCATCAGAGATGTGTGCGAAGATTTACTGTATAGGGTGCTGCTTATCACAGCCCAAACTGGAATGAATCTCTACAAGTTACCTTGGAATCCAGGGATAGCTATTGATAGCACACCTGCACAGAAGACTAAATAGGGAAAGTTATTGACAGCACACCTGCACAGAAGACTAAACGCTAATCCCACAGTTCTGAAGCATTGCATACATGGAAAATGATGAGGGAGGCCTGAATGAGTGTGCAGACAGTCAAGATCCAAGGGGAAATATAAACACATTTATGCATATAACCAACGTCAGGCCAAAGTACTCCGAGGAAAGGAAAGGACTTTTAGTTACTCTTCTGACACCTTGACCAAGGCAGCTTTTT
>JAQHUG010000031.1:8850635-8877963 GCA_028555095.1 Dicrostonyx torquatus | reverse complement strand
GGTGCAGAGCAGGTGCTGACTAAGCATTGGCTCTCATTTATGAATCTAGTGAGCAGGTGTTTGGTGAGCACCTGCTGTGGGCCTGGCCCTGTTCCGGCAACTGAGAATTCGGTACTGGAGGAATCGAGGTTCTGTGTCCTTGCCTGATCATGCACCGAGGCCGGCTCTGAGTTGAGGGTGGGCCTGGCAGGGGTCTCTCTGAGCGTGTGGCAGGTCAGCTGAGAGGGGCAATAACTAGACAGTTACTGTGTGGACAGGCAGTTGGGCCACCTCTTTACTCTGAGGCTCCCTCAACCTCAGACTCAAGGCGCCATGACAGATCCCACCAGGAAAGAAAACATCGTAACCTTAGCAGGGATATTCACATGTATGTTACAATTGCTAGGACATCATGTGAGTTGAACTTTGACCTTGTGTTCCTGGTGAACCAGTGGGGTTGGAATTCATCCTCTTGCCCTTTGTAACTAGAAAAATGAATAAGCTTAAGAAACAGCGGCTCCTGGACACGGGATCATGGCTGTGCAGGAACATGATGTCAGAGGGCACCGGGTGAACTGAGTCACTAGCTTTCAGGCTGCAGCAGGAACTACAAGAGATCCACACAGGAAGAGGGGAAGCCTGAGGTCTGAGAAAGCCCCAGGGCCAGAATGCTGAATATGGACACTGGAGAGGACAGAGAAAGGGACCTCAAGGAACACCAGAAGGGTCCTGTTGAGAAACTGGCAGCGGAATTCATGCATGTGGAGGGAAAGAAAGTACCTCAGGCCAGGGAAGGGGCACCAGAAGAGAGGGCACAGGGGGATTCTGGAAGCATCTGCAGGGCTGGGAACTTGAGTGGAAGGATAGCCTAATCAAGGTGGCATGACATTGTGAGGCTCGGGCAACACTAACCATCAGCGAATATGCCCTTGAATCTCAGGGCATATAAAAGCTCAAAAGTAAACTCCAAAGTTATCCAAATGACCCAGAACCATTTAAATGCTTCTCAAAGCAAAATCCAACCCATTTAAAGAAAAGTAACACAATTCAGTCGGCAACAACACACAGCCATAATTGTCCAGTATCTAATAAAAATTACTAGGTGTGCAAAGAAACATGAAAATATGATTATAACCAGAAAAAAGCAATAGAAATGGATTCAAGAATGGAAAGGATGTTGGAGGCACCCACAGAAAAGAAATATGCTCCAAAGTTTGGAAGGAATGGGAACTAAGAAATCTATGTGGGCTGAGTAATACAGACCTCCATTGAACACTAATAGCTGAAAAAAATGTATTTTAACAAATTGCAGTAGAATTAACAGCAAATCTGATCCTGTGAACAAAAACAGACTTTACAAATCACTGGGACCCAGAGGCTACAAAGGGCACAAACAAGGGGACAATGCATAACTCACCAGTCAGAATATGTGCCCGAGATCTGCTGTGCTGGGATCAACAGCATGACCCAAAGCTACGTAGGAAGGGAAAGCTCTTTCTTTTCATCTTCCAGGTCATAGTTCATCACTGAGGGAGGTTAGGGCAGGAACTCGAGCAGGAACGTGAAGTAAGCACTATGGAGGCAAGCTGATTGCTGGCCTGCTGGGCAGGAACGAGAAGTAGACGCTATGGAGGTTAGCTGATGGCTGGCCTTCTCTACAACTTGATTCCTCACTCCTTCTCAGCCAGCTTTCCTTCGTTTTAAATAACATAAATTCTTTATTGATTCTTTGGGAATTTCACATCGTGCACCCTAATTCTGCTCACCTCCCAGCCACCCATATCCTTCCCTCACCCCTGCAGCACCCCCAAAACAAAATTTTAAAAAATCAAATGAAAATAAAGCAAAGCAAACAAGCCAACAAAAGAAGAGCAAAACAGACAAACCAACAGAGAAACAAAAAACCTCTTTGCTTCTCCATCTTTCTCACCTCCCCGACACCTCTTTATTTGTCCTGGCCACATTGGGAACACTGTGTCACATTGTACACCTTTCTGTCCAGTCAGCTTTGCTAGCAAATGTTCCTTGCAATGAGTCACTGGTTTGGTTCAAGGCCTCTGGTTTCTGGTCCACCATCCTCACCCGGTCCTCACCGAAACTCCTTTGAAATACTCTGTGGCTGTTCCGAATCATGGAGCCCCTTCAGGTGTTGTTCCACAGTGCCAGTTCCTTTGCGAGCTCCAGCAGGTCCTAGATGGGGTAGGTATTAGGGTGGACCAATCCAAGCCTGGCTGTGGGCATGGGTGGTAACTGATCTGGTCAGTTCAGGCCACTGGGACCACCGGGGTCACCTGCCTCAGGCAAGGGGATGGAGCCAACTCCCGTACACCCATGCCATCAGGGTCGGTTCTCCCTCACCTGCGGTGAGGAATGGGGCCAGCTCTCCAGAGTGCAGAGTTCTCTCTTGAGAGTCAGGAGCCAGCTCTCTTGCTGCAGTGTCCAGCAAGAAGCAGGGCCACCTTTTCCAGGGTCAGCAAAGGGTGAGGCTGGCTCAGGATGGCCCACTGATTTCATCAAGCATGGTTCCTCTGGCCCCTGAGATGACACAGGCCACTGACACCAGCACAAACTTCAGCTGCTGCTGGACCACAGATCACACATGGCACTCGAAAGCAGCTCGGGCCCAGACAACATCCCGTCTGTGGGTGGAAGCACTGCCACTCAGATCATGATGGCTCTGGCAGTGACGTACCCCTTATGACACCACAGATTGAGGCCCCAACACTGGGCTTCTGTGTGACCTTTGGTGGTAACATGGCCTCAGACTTTTCAACACAGACCCCAGCCACTGTAGGACCAATGGGTCCAGACATGGTCCTCATTAGCAGCTGAGTCCAGATGTCACCATTGCCCCAGATGAGTGTGAGCCGCACAGATGGCCATGACCCTAGTGGCAGTGTGGCCCTCAGACACCAGCATGGCTCTAGACCTTTGGCATCTGCATGGCCTTTGATGATAACAGGAGCCTTGGATACCAACACAGACCCTGCCTGCAGTAGGTCATAGACCCAGGCATGACCCTCAGCTGCAGCTCTTGCCTGGACATTACCATGGCATCGGGTATCAGTACAAGCCACTCAGATCAGTATGGCCCTCTGACACCAACATGGACTCAGGTGGCTTACCTGACCCTGGGCATCCACAGCACCCTTGGTAGCAACTGGAACCATGAATGTATGGTATCATAAAGCTAAGAGAATGGCTAAAATTGAAGAGCTTAACAGTAAGGGAGGGCAAGGCTGCTGATCCCCTGGGACTCCCTCCCGTAGTGCAGTGGGAATGCAAACTGACATGGATAGTTCTCAAATCTGTTTAGCTGCATCTTAAGACATTAGATGTGCATCCACGATCCGATCCACCCATCCCTCCACTGGGTGTTTATTTACTAGTGAGGGAAAAAAAGCCTAGTCCTTTCCACCTAAAGACGTGTGTGAAACATCTGTCACCCCTCTATGCACGTGAGCCAAGCACTACAGAAAGTGCCCATCAATTACTGAAGAGACAAGATGCAGCACCTCCACACACTGGAGCACTACGTAGTGATGAAAACGCTACAAGCGACTGACATATAGCAGCGTGGGTATAACTTCAAGGTGCTATACCAATTTCTGAAAAAAAGCCGAGAATAAAAATTGTCCAAATTCATCTATCTGAACTTTCAAAACGGCAAAAATAAAAGTTACAGAGGCCAGACAAAGGTAGAGGGAAGGATTTGAGTGCAGAGAGACTGGAGGGAATAGCTTGGGGTTAATGGAATGTCTGCGCTGTGGCCATGGGAGAGAACAAACACCTGTGGGCACCTGCCGACACACATCAAACTGAACACTCACAGCTGCATTTGATCACAGCTACATAGCAACAAAGCTGATTTGAAAAATGTATTCTTGAGATGGGGGAGGTAGCTCGGTGGGGAAAGAGCAGACTATGCAAGTGTGAGGACTGGAGTTCGAATCCCCAGCTCCCAGGCAAATGCTGGGTAAGCGAATTGGCCCACCTGTAATTCCAACATGGGAGTCTGAGGCAGGGATCTGCAGAGGAAGCCGGTTGGCCTGACTAGCGGCATTGACAAGTTTTAGGCTCAAATGGGAGACTCATCTTCAATATTTAAACTGGAAAGTAATTGAGGATAACTCTTGATATCAACTGCTGGCTTCCACACACATTGTAGACATGTGTGAGTACGCACCTACACATGCATGCACACCACACAGAGAGAGAGAGAGAGAAAGAAAGAAAAAGAGAGAGGCAAAAGAAAATAAGAAATGGATATATGCATTAAGTGCTTTGTACTAGGCATTTGGGATCCCAGAACCCTGGCTGGGGCATCGAGAGACAAAGAAAGGGCAGACACATTGATACATGCACAGAAGAGCCAGGGACTGGGTGACCGTGCACACTCTTATGGAGTGGCACCAACTACTACATCAGATTGGAACCTCAGTGAGTTTCTTATGTACAGGGAGGGATAGTATTGGTGGGAGGTCTCTGTAGGTGAGAGGTCTCAGGCAGTAAACATCCAGGAGGAGGAAGCTGTAGTTGCGAGTTTGGCACACACTGCCAACATTCCCACTCAAGGCTTTGCCAGTTCCGAGCCTGTCCCATATGGGGATGGCCTGGTTAGTCTCTCATATGATTTAGGCATTGATTCTAGACATGGCTGTGCCCATGTCAATCATACATGTCCACTCGGGACTTCATCAGGTCTTTATATATCCATTCCAGGCTTTCTCAGCTGCCAACACTTAAGTGTCAGGCAATATGAGTGGAGAGTCTGGACGGTGAGCAGAAGCTGAAGGAACCTGTCATTTCTCAGTGTTCCAGACTGAGCTGAATAGAGGGACCTCATCTTGTCTTCTGGGTGACACTGGAGCCAATTTTTCTTACCCGAGTCTCCAATGATCACTGTCTGAAAGCAGCTGGACATACAGAGGTTGCCACTGCTCATGCCTGCAGTGCCAGTCATGCCAGGAGAACAGGTGCCTCTCCCACTGAAAGTACGGTGCCTCCTCTCCCTCCCTCCAGGCACTCCCCAGCTCTATCTGCTATTTGCTCAGTAGGCTGCGGAGCCCTGGCTCTTCACCATTTCCCAATAAAACCATCATATCATAGGCTCACCAAGGAATGACTCCAATCATTGGTCTGAACCCCCAAACATTAAATACTTGACTCACGTGACTTAAGAGAGGCATCACTTATTTATTTTTAATTTTGTTATTTTTAATATGTCATTTTACATGGTATTGTGTTACATAAGGATATTTTCATAGGAATGTATGTTGGTGTATACACAGTATATTCTCCATATGTCCTCCCTTCCCCTCCCCCATAGTCACTCCCTTGAACAGTTCATTTTTAAGTTCATGTCCTATATACCCATACTTGACTTTATTTATCTATATAAAATCAAGAAACAAATTAATGAAAATATATATTTGTCTTTCTGAAACTGATTTAAAGTATTCAATATGATTATCTCCAGTTGTGTTCCTTTTTCTGAAAAATAATACAACTCTACCCTTCTTTCTGGCTGAAAAAAATATTCTATTGTGTCTCGGTACTGTTTTTTATCCATTCTTATGTTGATGGACACCTGGGTTGGTTCTTGTGAACAGCATTGTAATAAGCATTGATATGCAAGAATCTCTGTAATGTTTTGGCTGTGGGTGCTTTGGATAAATCCCTACAAATGATAGAACTGGGTAATATGTAGTAGATCTATATTTAGATTTTTTAAGTTTATTTTTTGTTTTGAGTTATGTGTATGTATGCTTGTCTGAGTGTGGGTATGTGCACGTGATTGCAGTGACCTTGGAAACCAGAAGAGGGCATTAGAGACCCTAGAACTGGAGTTAGAGGTGGTTGTGAGCCAATATTTGGGACCTGGGAACCAAATCCAGGTCCTCTGCAAGTGCAGCAAGTCCTCTTAACTGCTGAGTCATCTCTTCCGGCTTCTCACTGTTGTCCTTGGTGGTCCTCAGTGACGCACCCAATGTGTGTCAGCTATCCCTTGGTGACAGGCTCCCGGAAGATACCTGAGAAGCAATGTCACATCAACAGACAAGGGAAGGAGGGGACAATGGGAGTGGAGGGGTGACGGGAAGGGCATGGACAATCCAGACCTCAGCAGTTTGGAGCAAGGATTAGGGAGGCTGTGTATGAGTGTCAACAAGTCCAGTGACACCAGGGGACCAGAGATGAGTGTCACAGGGCTGGAGGAGTGGTTTATGTTTCTGTATTCGTCCATGCTCACTTGGCCACTTACACATAGGTAGTAAATCACATCAGCAGTGGGAATGCAAGGGAGCTCTGCTCACTTCATCAGGAATAGGAAGAAGAGGAAGCAGGAAGGAAGAGACCAAGTCAAGCTACAATCCCGAGGGCACACCCACAGTGACCCACCACCTTACCTAGCTAGTCCCTGTCTCCCACTCTTGACCACTTCCAATAAAGCTATTATATCATGAATCTACCCAAGGATTAATCATAATCAATTGATTAAGTCTGAGCCCTCGAGATCTAATCGCTTCCCCGAAGGCCATCAGCTCTTAATACAGGAGACACTGGGGGACAATTCATATTCAAGCCACCAAGTCAGGCTGTATACTCCATCCAGGCAGACCTGAGGCTGTGCAAAGCCAAGGGTCTCCTGGGAGCCCTGCTATACCCTGCAGTGCCCTGAGTCACTTACAGGGCACTGAGCTCCAAAGCTGAATGAAGCCCCCATGCAAATAAGCGTTAATTTGATGCAAGAAGTCATGGGCCCCTGAGCAGCGCGCTGGCGCAGAACTAGAAATATCTTTAACTTCCTATTGATGGCTTTCCCCCACTGCTCTGTGGCAAAATGAAACAGTAAAAGACATCGATTTTTCTCTGGCAGGGAAAAGGGGTGGAGGGCTGGGTCTTAAAATGAAATTATGGTTATTGTTCTCCTGGTAGCATTTCTTCTGTGCCACCATGACAGATGGCTCTTTAAGTGACAACAGATTTGTATTTCATTAGGACACTTTAGTCAAAAGATCAATGGTGCTTCTCAGAGTCTCTCACCATCCATGGGGGCGGATGAGCAGGGCCAGAAGCCTGCAAAGATCCGGCTAAAATTAGGCAGCTGCTGACAGACATTGGAGCAGCAATCACAGATCATTGATCTCTGGAGTGACGGGCAAGCCCTAGGAGCCTTCTTGCCCAGCTTGCTCTGTCTTCACGGGCAGGGCTCTCTCCAGTGAAGTGCATCTGCCCAGGAACCCAGCAGCTCTTCAGAGGGGGATTAATGTGGGACAGAGTAGGGGGAAGGGTGCAGAGGCAGGGGTCATCTGGGTTGTCATTGTTACCCTTGGGTGGCCTCAGTGAGGCACCCATTATGTGTCAGGTGAGGAAACCCACTCCCATCCCGCAGGATCCTGAGAGGCAATTCCACCTCAGCAAACAAGAACTAAGAGCAGGACGGGGAGGGGCTGCCCAAACTTCCTGCAGGATTTGGAGCAGCGATTTGGGAAGCCATGGGAGACTGGGGATTAGTGCCACACATCCGTGTCTCCATTTTGCCAAGTGTGAAAGGGGGATGACATGGGCTGTCATGGAACATGGGAGTTCTAAGCAATAAAAACCTTTAGAGATGCAAGAGCGAAAGGCAGTCACTTTGTTGTGGGCTCAAATTGAAGCCCTTTTTTTCTTGCGTGTGTCTAGGTGTGTGTGTGTCTGTCAGTGTGTCTGTCTGTGTCTATGTGTCTGTCTGAGTGTGTGTGTGTGTGTCTGTCTATCTGTCTGCCTGTGTGTGTCTGTCTGTCTGTGTCTGTCTGCCTGTGTGTATGTCTATGTCTTTGTGTGTGTGTGTGTGTGTGGCCAAAAGACAGCCTCAGCTGTCAGCCTCCATGTTTGGGACAACATCTTTTTGTTGTTTGCCAATGCCTCCATTTCATCTTATCATACAAGCTCTGAGAATACAGATGACCATGCCTGGATTCCCATGGGTTTTGGAGTTTCGAACTGAGGTCGTCACACTTTTCCTGGAGGTGCTTTACCCACTGAGCCATCAGCCCAGCTCTGCTGTGCTTTCTTAGCTAAGGGACTCGATCCTTGGTAACCCATCCAACAGAGCTGATGCAGAGAGAGGTGACATCCTTAGTGTGCAGTGTAGGGATTCGGTCTAGCTGGAGAGCCAATGGATAAGTCCCTGACATTCATCCTGGGAGCAGAGCCTTCCAGTCATCTCTGCCTGCAGAGCAAGAGAGATAGCTGGTGACTTAAGAAAGGGTGTGGGGAGGGAAGAAAAATAACTCACTGCCTTCCTGCCCAGCTTGGTAAACATCATTGATTTGAAGCAGGAGCCACTTTGGGACTGCAGACATATTGACAGATGGGTTCTGTGCTGCATACGCAATCGGGGCTGAACCCAAACACCAGACAGAGTTAAGATGAGGCACAGGCAGGGGCAGGCGAGGCAGGAGATAAAACGGTGGCTGGGAGACTCCAGGCTAGACCCCAGAAAGGACGTCCTTGCTGCTGCACTTCATCAACTATCCGTGCCTAAGGGTCATCCTCTTACTGAGTAGCAGCCGCGGAGGCACGTGTAAGGCTGGGCCTGGTCCACACTGAAGGGGAGCCTTCTCTGCCGCAGAGGCCCTTCAGTGACACCAGATACTGTACCTTTATGGTCCACAGCTGTGGAAAGTCCACCTCTCTACCTTGTCTCCCGGCTACCTCTCACAGTGCCATCTGTCACCAGTGTCATCTTGACACTCTCTCATTAAACCCGCCTTTGAGGACCCTTAGTCCAGAGATCTCATATCCTGAGAGTGGATGTGTGTGTGTCTGGTCATCTGACCAGAGAGGCAAAGACTCTCTGACTGACTGACTGACTCTCTGACTGACTGTCTCTGTTCTTGGCCTGCTGTTGAATCTGCCGGAAGGAGATGAGACAGAAAACATGTTTAAAGATTCATTTCCCACCTCTGCTTGTCAGCCTCTGTCGTGATGGGCAGGTCAGTCTTTGGGACTCTGGTCACAGCATCTCCTCGGTGCCTCATCGTCCTGAGACATGAGGGGATGACAGTGACTGGAAGTCCAGAATCCCTGGAGTGACCAGGCTTCGTGCTGCAGAGGGAGGGGCAGTCTGCCTTTCTGTGAATGACCCACGTGACTTTAAGTTGCTTGTCATCTCTGAGGGCTTGCATGTACTGGTCTGAAAAATGAAAACTGCAACAGTAATTGAGTCCTCATAATTAAAGGAAGAAGGGGCGACCACCTGTGGATGGTTTGGGGCTATTCCCAGCATATCATACACACAACAGAACAGTGAACTAGATGTCGTGGCCACCTCCTGTGATAGAGGAGTCTGGCCCAGAGAGGTTAAGGTCACACAGCAAACTCACCCAATACAGCAGATTTGGTCCCAGGACCCAGGCTTCCAGTATCTCTAAGGATGATTTCATGTCTGCCCTGCAGACTTTCTACTTAGCTCAGATGGAAGGAGGGGCTGCAGTGTACTGGATACCACCAGACCCCTGGTCTTTCCTGAGTGTGACAGAATAGGTGTAGGGAGCACTGAAGATATTCCTGACTTGGGAATCATTTAACAGACCCTGGGCTCGAAAGTTCTCCAGTTGCTTGGCCTGCTGGTGAGCGAGGTTGGAAGTCCTGCAATGCTTCATTGATAGACTCAAAAAGCATCTCTCATCAAAGCTAAGCTGGGCTGGGTCCTGAGCACCTGTCATCCCTTCCTCCTCTCCCCTTTCCATTTCTCTTCTCCCCTCCCTTCTTCCTCCCCCTTTCCATTTCTCCTCCCCCATTTCCATTCCTTCTCTCCCCCTTTCTGTTCCTCATCTCCCCCATCATGATGTGATACAATTTCTGAGTCTTCTTTCCTGTTTTATCTTCTCTAACTCTTCCACTCCCCTCCTCCCTCTCCCTCCTGCCTCTCCACTCTTGCCTTCCTTTGCTCTGTCATCTCTCCCTCATTCTGTCTAATCAAGTCTCCTTCTCCTTCCCTCTCTTCTCTAGTTGCCCTCCTTCATCATTCTCTTCTTCCTTTTCTTCTTCTCTCCCTTCACCCCTCCCCTCTGTCCCATTCCATTCTTCCCCCTCTGGTAACCAAACTCCTTGATAGTCTGCCAGGCAACCCCTCAAGGATGCTTGGTAAAACACTGGCTGCCACCAGGCTTGCTGCCAATACAAACAACACCCTCCTCCTCCCTGCTCATTAGCCACTGCCCTTGGCTGTTTTGGCTGGGTCTGTGTAACTCTTTGTTTCCAAGGGGACTTGCTGTACCTTATGGCATCCATCTGTGAGGCACCACAGTGTCTGTCCCCACAGCTCTGCATTCACACATGGTCTTAATCACTTTTCTATTGCTGGGGAAAAAACACCATGACCAAGGCAACTCATAAGGAAAGCATTTAACTGGGAGCTTGCTTACAGTTTCAAGAGGTGAGACCATGACCATTATGGTGGGGAACTTAGCAGCAGCCAGGTTAGCATGGTGCTGGAGCAGTAGCTGAGAGCTTGCCTCTTATCTGAAAGTTGGTAGGGAGAGAGAGAGACTGGGCCTGGAGTGTGCTTTTGAAAGTTCAAAGTCCCATGGCACACCTCCTCCAACAAGGCCACACCTTCTAATCCTTCCCAAACAGTTCCACAAACTGGGGACCAAGCATACGGAAGCCATCCTCAGTCAAGCCACCTCACACGTCATATCCAGGGCCCACAGAAGCCTGAGAAAAGAGAGTAGTCACTGGGCCACAGTCAAACTCACTGTGTAGCCTAGGGTGGCCTTAAACTCCTGATCCTCCTTGCCTCTTCCTTCCAGGTGTTATGTAAGTGTGCACCACTATAGCCAGCCAATATACTTGTTTACTGTGAGGTTTAGAAACTTGTTAGTAAGTTGACGGTTGTGCACTGCGGTGGTTTGAATGAAAATGGTCCCCATGGATTCACATGTTTAAATGCCTGGTAGAACTGTTTCAGGAAGGACGAGGAGGTGAAGCCTTGCTGGAGTTGGAGGAGGTTGTCACTAGAGGCAGGCTTGAGGTTTCAAAAGACCCCTACCATTCCCACTGTCTCTCTGCCTCCTGCTTACCAATTGCTCAGCTGTTTCTGCCACCACACCTTTGCTCCACCATCACGGACATTAACCCTCTAAAGCCACAAGTCCAATCCAACACTTTCTTTCCTGAGGTGCCTTGGCCGTGGTATTCAGTCACAGCAACAGAGAGTGACTAAGACAGGCACCTTGACAACGATCCACTTAGGGGAAGGATACACATCACCCCACCAAGAATGGGCTGTCCCCATGGACGGTTCCCACATCCAGGCTCAGGGAGTACTCCTCTTCCATCGCCTTAGAACTGCCCTGCCATGACATTGTGTTTGATGTCACCGTGCTGTGAGGTGTTTGCCTCTGGCTTCTTTGCTGAGCTTGGCTGTCTAGGGTGCATCCACACTGTGGCATTTCTCAGGAGCCACTGCTTTCTCCGGCAAAGTGCATTACACTGTGTGGACTGGGTTTCTGGTCACTGGGTTATCCTGTCTGCAGATCCTGCCAGCATCATCCTCCCTACCTCCCTGCCCCTGGTATCTTCCCAGGACGTGAGCTCTGTGGAGTCTGAGCACACCTCCTTCCCTGGAGCCATGTCCTGGGTCCAAATGCAAACATGACAACCGACTCTCAAGGCCCCTCCTTTCCCCATTGTCTGCCCTTTTATAATTCTGTTCACATAGCAGCCAAGGACAGAGGGGAGCCATTTTGTCCCCATCTCTTCTCTCTCCCACTCTCCATGTTACAATTCAGAAACCTAATGCAGGGGACACCCTGTGACACTTGCCCTCCCTCCTCCTCGCTTCTCACCATGTCTCTGTTATCTGCCACGGGGGTCTTCTCAACATAAGCCTCTTCCTGCAAATGGATTCTGCACAGCTGGAAATTCCTTCCTCTTCCTGTACATGCAGTATGCATCTAATTATTGCCCTTCTCAGCTGACCTGCCACCTGCTCAGAGAGACACCTGCCAGGCCCACCCTCCACTCAGAGCTGGCCTCTGTGCATGATCAGGCAAGGGCACAGAACCTGGATTCCTCCAGTACCGAGTTCTCAGTTTCCCAAACAGGGCCAGGCCCACAGCAGGTGCTCACCAAACACCTGCTCACTAGATTCATAAATGAGAGCCAATGCTTAGTCAGCACCTGCTCTGCACCAGGCATAGGGCCAGACACTTAACTGCATGAATGAGTCCATTCCCTACCATCCCAATACGATCCCATTGTAGAGACAGGAAGTCAGAGGGTCCGTCAGGCGTGGAACCAGCCCAGAGTCCTGCGGTCTGGTGAGTCCTGTGGTGGCAGGCTCAAGCCTTCCCTAGCTTTCGTGTTGAAATACAAACCCACTCACTCACCACAGAGCTTATCCATCTGCATCAAACATCTCTGCCTGTGTCCGGTGTCTCCCACCAGACCTTGAGCCCCTGGGGGCAGATACCTCAGTGTGTATTCCTGTGTTACCCAGACTTGGTGGCTAAGAACAACCTCGAAGGCCAATGAGAATGGGTGCTGAATCCTGGCCTGTCAATAGATGGGTTCAGCCTGAGCTACCTGCTGCCTGGCACTTTAGGGATACACACTCTAAAGTTGGCATCCTTGTGCCAGCGAGTAGCTCAAGCTCCTACAGGGTGCCTGTGACATGGGATTCCCCTCTGTATGCTGTGAATATCTTTTATTGCCATTGGTTAATCAAGAAGTTGCTTTCAACCAATGGCTTAACAGAGTAAAGCCAGGCAGAAAGTCCAAACAGAGATGCAGAGAGACAGTAGGCAGAGTCCAAGAGACACCATGTAGCTGCTGAAGGAGACAGACACTGGAACTTTACCTGGTAAGCCACCGCCTTGTGCTGATAGATACATTAATAGAAATGGGTTAATTTAGGATTAAGAGTTAGTTCATAGAATGCCTAAGCTATTGGCCAAGCAGTGTTGTTTCTGTGTGATTATTTCAGGTCTAGGCAGCCGGGAACGAATGAGCAGCCTCCACCTACATGGCTGGGCACCTGTGCTGCTGGCTCCTTAGAGACCTCCTAGTCCCACAACATGCCCAGTGGCCCATGCACCTATGCCTACATGTCTCTCTCTGGTGACCCAGCAAAAAGCCTGACAACATACAGCACACCACATTCCTGGCTATGTAATGATGATCCTGGGGAGCAGTCTCTTAGAGTGTGGGCCAAGGACACAAATCTCAAGGATCGTGGGTCACGAATTTGCTCCAAAGGCTCTTGGGGTTTCAGGAAAGATCAGTCTCTTGGTGTCTCTCTTTAGTCCTCTGCCTCAGTAGACATGCCTGTGGGAGCTGGCTGGATCTGTGAGCTGGGCCTCAGTGAGGACCCAGGACATAGAAACCAACTGATCAGAGTGCTAGGGTGTGACAAGATCTACCGACATTCATCCTGATCAACAGCCACCTGCACTGAGCACTGTGTGACCAGGCCCACAGTGGTAGGTGCATCAATCCACACATAGCTTTTGTCCGCTATCAAAGGGGCCAGTGTTCAGGAACCATCTCTAGGGACCGATTCCTAACAGGCCTGGGTTCAAATCCTGCTCTCCTTTTTTTTAGACAGAGCTAGATTGGGCTGATCTTGTGACCTCTCTGAGCCTCAGTTTCCATTCTTGAATGGGTGACATGGGGCAGGAGGGCATGGGCTGGTCTTGGAGTGGTTCTGGTGGAGTCTCTGCAACGGGGGGCTCTAATGTGCTATGAGCAGCTGAGGACAGGAGACTTCACATTCTCCAAGGCTCACTGAGGACCTGACTCAGGGCCTCTGTGGGTTGTGAGGCCAGGGGGCATACAATGTTGAAAAGCTGACCCAGGGATACCCAGAGAAGCTTCCAGAACACAGTAGTAAATGGTGCCTGAGTAGGTTAGGGTTCAGAAAGACAGAAAGCTTTCATTACTATTTATTTATTTATTTATTTATTTATTTATTTGTATGAGTGTGGATCAGCATGGATGCATGTATGCCCTAGAGCAGGTATGGAGGGGGTCAAAGGACAATTTGTAGGACTTGGTTCTTTCCTTCCACTATATGGGTCCTGGGGGTTAAATTCAGGTCACTAGGCTTGGAGGCAAGCACCTTTACGTGCTGAGCTATCTCACTAGCCAGAGACAGATACCTAAAGCCCTTGTCCATCAGGGTAGAGATCCTACCCATCAGAACAGAGGCTTCTCCTAAGAGCACAGGGGTCCCACCCATGACAACAGTAACCATGCCTGCCAGATTAGAAGACCCACTCACCAGCGCAGAGAGACCTGCCTGTTATGAGCCATGAGCCCTTCTGTGCAGACTCCGAACAGTCAGGTACATCTCACTGTGATCTCAATGCCTGCGAAGGAAGGTGTCATACTCCATGTGACAGGAGAATAATCAAGGCTCCTAAAGGGTATTCGCAGAACCCTACAGTGAGGAGGAACTTAGAGATGTACCATTCAGGACATCTCCCAGAAGAGAAACTGAGTCCCAAGAGAGGGCAGTGGCCTGTGGATAGTAAGCGACGCACCATTCTTTGTGCAGACTAAGTGTATCATCCAGGCTGCTGATACAGGTTCCCTGGACCTCATGGGGAGGGAGGCCTCTAGGATGAATGATGTCTGAACACTTACCACAGAGTGGGTAAGAAGAGGGAGCATGGAAGTTGCAGATTCCATACAGAGATGGGGGAACTCTATCCATGCTGGAGTGCTGGAGCTTCTGGGAAGAGGGGGCAGCAACAGCAAACAAGCCAGTCCCCTGACCATCACCACCAAGCCCGCCTCTCTGAGCCACTAGTGCCAACCAGGCAGCCCAGTGGGAGCCCTCTCTGCGTCTCTTCCCCTGCTTCCTAAGCAGTAGTCACAGAGGCTGTGTGCAGACATCTGAGTTGTCTAAATCCCATCAGAAAAGCCACCTCAGCACACATGACCACTGTGGAAATCAGAACTAGACATCCTCAGAATGATCCCTGTGCAAAAGGACACAGCATCAGGGAGAAGGGCATAGAGAGGAAGAGGGCATGACAAGCTCACTGGTGCCCAGCAGCAGCTTGTCCTTGTCGTCTGTGCATCTATCCCCATTCCTACCCCCACCTCTTTCTCCTGGTTCTGTATTTTGCCCTATGGAGTCACAGGGTCACACCTGTCAACTTTCCCCCTGCCCCACTCGAGACAATGACATCTGTTCCTTCATGACCCCCAGCACCCAAAGATGCAATGACAGGAGAGGATCATGACGGAGTAGATGTCACTGTATTGAGCGCTGGGAGGTGTTGGACAGCATCCTGTACACAAGGGAGTGTGTGCAAAGGCCAAGAGGCACCAGAATCAGACAAAGAGCTAGGTGTCAGCTAGATCAGCAAGATGGTGTCTGGAGGGGCTGAGCTGCAGACTTTCCCCACACACTTGAGTCAATTCATCTACAGCTACAGTTGTGACTCCATGATGGAATATTTGCCTAGAGAGCTCAAGGCTTCTAATACCATTCCCAGCAACACACACACACACACACACACACACACACACCACCACCACCACCACCACTGCCATTGCTGCCACCACCTCCACCACCACCAGCACCACCACCAGCAGCAGCAGCAGCAGCAACACTAAGCCAGATATGGCAACTCATGTCTACAGTTCTGCACTCGGGAGACTGAGATAGGAAGGTTGCAAGTTCAAGACTATCCTGAGCTATTTGTAGGATAGTGAGTTAGTTGTAGGACAGCCTCAATTACACACACACACACACACACACACACACACACACACACACTCACTCACTCACTTTGTGATATCTTGTCTTAAGAGTGAATAAATCAAGTTTTAAGTCAACAGCATCCCCAGGTGATAACGTCAGCCTTCTGAAGCTGTGAGATTCTTGTTTAGGAGGATTTGTCCGACCAGCTTAGTTTCTTCCAGGGTCCTTCTCCATCTGCATCAGCCCCTTCTAGACTGACCTCTCCTGAGAGTTACATTTCTTTCTGAACCCAGCCAGGATGAGCGGAGATTTCTGTCATTTGTGGCTACATGGGCCAGACCTGCTTTGAAGTTGGTCCTCAGTCTCTTCAGCTCCAGGTCTCAAGTCCCCTGCCCAGCCCCACTGCTGTGTTCTCTTCCTAATATCCAGCATGTCCCTTATTGTGCCCTCTGCCTGGATCCCCTGCCTCACCTCCTAAGCTCTTACTCCCTGGACCCTGCTCCTCCATCAATTCACTAGTAACAGTGGACCCTAAAGGCCACACAGAGGACACAGCAATTGGCTTGAAACCTAGAGGACAAGCTCTGACCCTCTCCAATCCACCCCTCCCCACCCTGCTGAGGAGGACAGGGTCTGTATTAACTGGGCCTACATCACCCGAAACATCCACCCCACAGGCCTCTCTTGTAAATGGACCTCAACTCATAAGAAAGGCCTGACATGTAGCAAGTGCTTTACAATTCCTGGCTGACACAGTGGGTACCCTGTCCTAGCACAACCCCCTCCTACAGGACAAGAGGGAGGATGGAAAAATCACCCAGCAGCCTCACTCTGGAACCCAGAAATAGAAAAGATTCTCATTCTGAAGAGTAAATGTCACGGGCTTGGGGGATGGGGAGATACCGAGACTGAAAATAAACATGAGTATGAGGGAGGGGGTAGAGGTGGGAACCAGAGAGAGGAGAAAAGAGGAGATGGGGGAGTGAGGGGGTGCCATAGATCCTACATATCTTCTTGAATGTGCCCTATGAAGAAAAAGGCCATGTGTGTCTGTGCAGATGGTAGGCTGAGCCAGGCTGTTGTTTGAAGGCTTTAGGCCTTCTACAATTTTGCTGTTGTTTTTTCCTCATGAAATATTTCCCCAAACTGGATGGACTTCCAGTGATTACAAATTTGTGTATTTTGTGCAGAAATACAAATGTCTGGCAGCGTGGGGACTCTTGCCCAGCCAGCTGGAGAGGCCAGAGACTTCTGTGTACCATAGCCAGCTTGCGTGTCTCACTGTGCCATGGGCCTTTTGCCTACCACCCTCAACTCAGAGGTCCCCACATAAGCTTCTTGGACATTTTGCTTGCTTATTTATTGTGTTGGAACATATCGACCATATCATCAACTTCTGGAGGATTCCAGGTGACCCTGGACCAGAGGATCTGCCTCAGAAGTGCTCATCTTTCATACTGCCAGCCCCAAAGTGGCTGGTGACTCAATACACCTATACATGGTGAGTCAAAGGTTCAAAGGCCAGGACAGCCATTCCCTTTCCTTCTCAGCGGGAGTGTGAATGGGTCGAGGAAGGTGGTAGCACTGTGGAGCCTCTTTCCCAGTGGAGGGGGTAAAGCAGGCGGCTCGTCTCTCTTAGAGGTTAGTTATCTCAGCACCTCCCTGCCTGGCATGTACCTCATACAACAAACACAGATGAGCCGAAGCCCTGGCTTGACAGAGGACAAGACTGGCACTTGGGTTGGGCAGAGACAGTAAGTGCTAGCTTACTGTCACTGCACCAAAAATATTTGAGATAAATAACCATAGAGGATGAAAAGTTAATTTTGGCTTTAGGGTTTTAATCTGCAATCCCTGGAGCCTGTCACTTTGGGCCACACATCAAGGCAAGGATGTCTGGTGACACAAATCAGCCCCACATCATAGTGGCCAGGAAATAAAGAGACACAAGCAGGGGCTGGGGTTGCAAGATCCCCTTTGAGGACATGTGCCCCAAGGCTTCATTTTCTCCTAGTAGACCCCTCTTTTTAAAGGTTCTCCCACGACTCAATAGCCCCACAGACTGTCAGCCAAGTGGTCATCATGGCAACCTTTGTAGGGAACTGAGAACCCAGAGAAGAGCACCATGAGTCCCTGTCATGAAGTCTCAACTGTAACATGAGGGCTGGGCTTGTTGGGATTTCTGTCCTGCCCAGTTCCCACAGCCGTTAGGTACCAAAGAATCACACAGAAGTTACATTAGCTATAAACTGATTGGCCCATTAGCTCAGGCTTCTTATTAACTCTTATAACTTATATTAATTCATTATTCTTATCTATGTTAGCCACATGGCTCAGTACCTCTTTTAGCAGGGCGGGCCACATCTTCCTTCTTCTGTGTCTGGGCAGGACTGCAGAAAGAGCTTCCTTCTTCCCAGAATACTCCTGTTCTCATTACCCCACCCTTACTTCCTGTCTGGTTGTCCCACCTATACTTCCTGCCTGGTTACTGGCCAATCAGCATTTATTTAAAGCATAATTGACAGAATACAGAATTGTCCCACACCACTCAACCTTTAATTTTTTAAAATTGCTATGCTGTAAGGGGCCAGCAGATTAGGGCTTGGTCTCTCTGTTTCCAAGATGGTACCTTGAGTGTGTCCTCCAGAGGGCAGAAAGCCTACGTCCTTCTGGGGCAGACAGGAGGGGAATGGGTGAGTTCTGTTCATCTGGAACTTTTATGATATCCTCAGTTCATTCCCTAGGACAGAATCCTGGAGCCTCATCGCAGCTGGGGACTGAGCTGTGACACGATTGGAGATGAAAATACTCACACCATAACTGACTCTGTAGGCGGAGTCAAAAACTAGTTTCTGATGGGATGACTCTTTGTGCAAAGGTGCTTGCTGCCAAGCCTGATGACCTGAGTTTGAACCCAGGGACCCTCATGAGGGAAAGAAAACCCAAATCCCCCAAATCATCCTCTGACCTCCACACACATACGCATGGCACACATACAAATGCATGCCCCACTCCCATCTTAGAGCAATCAGGTTTATTTGGGTAAAGCTGTTCATATTTCTCCCTTAAACTCATTTAAATATCTCTGAGCTGATTGGTAGTGGTGTCTTCTCTCTTTTCTGAAGCAGCCATCTTCTTCCCTTGTTCCTAGTCACTCTGTGTGTATGTCTTTCTCTATGCATTATCTCAAGTAGCTGGGTTTTTATTTTCATCTCTCTGTGTTGTTTTTTATTCCTGTGTTAACAATTTTTGATCTAATCTTTATTGTCTCCTTTTTTTTATTTACTGTAGACTGAGTTTGCTTTTCTAGCCCCCTAGCGTAGAAATTGAGGCCATTGGGTAAGGCCTTTCTCATTTGCATGTTGAGTATTTGACATGCAAATATATCCTGAGTTTTGATTTAGCAACAGGCTGTAAATCCAACTTATTTTTCTGTCCTCATTCAGTTCGGAAAGTTTCCTAATTATTCCTTGATTCATGTTTTTTAAGTTTACTTGTTTATAAGTGCCTTTACTCAATGTCCAAACAGTTCACAATTCTCTGTCTTTCTGCTTTTGAGTTCTGATTTATTTTATTATCAACAAACAACATATTTTTTTTAAAGGCCGGGATCCTGTTAAATTACTGAGACTTGGTTCATATATTTCAACTTATTAAAAGTACCAGATGCCTGTGAATATAGTGTGTGTCGTGTTGTAGTGTTGCCCAGAGTTCCATCAATGTCAATTAGAGGCAGTTGTTTAATGGTGTGTGCAGTAGAATTCTCCACCACCCTATCTACCATCCCATCAGCTGCTGCGAGGTGACAAGGAAGTCATCTGTGGGTCACAGTGGCGCTGTCTACTTATCTCTGCAATTCTACCCAGTTCTGCTTTCTCATCTTGAGACTCTTAGATATTCTGTTGACATGGGGACAGCTCTGTCACTAGGAGTGCCCCACTGCATTCCTGATAGTAGAATTCTTGAGTCAGAAATCTACAATGATGTAGAGGTAGCCATTCCTGCTGTGTGAGAATCATTCTAGACACGCTCCATCATTTTCCTCATTGTTCATCTGCATCTTCATAATTAAGGAGGGGTTCCTGTGACTAGCTTATAGTTGTATTTTCCCAAACCCTGTGACTCCCCCCATATTTGTTCTTATATTTAACACAATAATAGACATAGTTAGGTCCTACATATAATCTTTGTATCAGCCACTTTTGTGATCAAAATTCCTGACAGAACAAATTAGAAGAAAGAAAGGGTTGTTTGTTTGTTTGTCTGGCTCATGGTTTCTGAAAGATCTGTCCTGGTCATTGGGTCCCAGGTGCCTGAACACCATAGGGGTAGGACTGCTTACAGGACTTTTCACCTCATGGTGCAAAGAAACAGAGAGAAAGAATACAGGGAGGAGCCAAGGTTAGAGGCTCCAAGGACATACCATGACCTGCTTCCTCCATCTAGGTACAACCCTTTATAGAATCTCCCAGAAAAAGCACAACCCACCCCTAGACTAAGAATTAAGTCAGGAGCCGGTAGGAGGCATTTCATACTCATCCTGGCTAGATTCTCAGCAACCTGACACATTTTGGCAGAGGGGACAAATTGAGGAAATGCCCCAACCTGATTGACATGTGGTACATTTTCTTGATTGATGGTTGATGTGGGAGGTCCCAGATCACTGTAGGTGGTACCAAACCTGGACAGGTGGTCCTGGGTGCTAAAATAAAGCAGGTTAAGAAAACCACGAAGGGCAAGCCAGTCAGTGGTATTCTTCCACTTCTGTTTCAGTTCCTGTCTCCAGGTTCCTGCCTGAGCTCCTGTCCTGACTTCCTTCTATGATGGACTATCATGCAGAAGTGTAAAGGAAATAAACCCATTCCTCCTCAAGTCACTTTTGGTCATGGTGTCTATCAAGGTAATAAAAACCCTAAGACAAGACTCAGCTAGGACAACCTTCGTCCTTGCTTTTCCACGTTGTATTTGTTTCTGTTCCCTGATTCTTCTGCTGCCTTCACTTTGAGTAACTATTATCTGGATTGACCAACCCTTTGCACAGGTACATAGATACCATAATGGTCTCCGAGGGGCTAATATCACAAGTGACTCAAAGCATTCCACAAGTAACAACCTTTTGCTGTGTTTCTTTTAGCTCTGGGCTTTTTGGCTGCTGCCCATTTTACTTTCTGTTACCATGTTGTTAGTATGTTGTCAGCTCAACACTTTATTATCAGTCTCTAAGCAGTCAATAGCCCTTTAAAGATATTTAATTAATCAGAGGAACTACTGGGTATGAATACATATAATTACCATCTCTAGTGCTCTGTTCCACGGCAAGATCGTGTTTGCACGTAGTGTCGTCTCTCTTCTGCCTGAAAGACTGCCGCATTTCTAACGGAGCTAAATCTGCTGGTGTTTAATTCTTTCAGGACAGAGAAAAGATTCAAAAAGAGAATGGCCAGAAATTTGCCGGTTCTGATAAAACAGAACAAAACAAAATTGGGTCTAAGAAGTTTCATAAGCCCCCAGCATCCACCCCCCCCCCCAAAAAAGATGGAGGAGCTGAAATCTCATGCTGACACCATAGCAGAAGGGCTCAAAGGCAGTGATTAAGAGAAGGGCTTTGGAACATAGGAGGGAAAACCTGTCACATACAGAGGGACAAGCACAAGGGTAGCAGTAGGTTTGGTCTTTAAAAACAAAAGACAATAAAGATACTTTCAGGTACCCACACCTGGATTATCCCTGGGGCTCGTACTTCACTCCTTGTGTTTTAAGAATCATAAGGTCCCCTTTGCTGATGCCTAGTATCTGGAAAGTTCTGGGAGATTTTGTTACTTTTTTTCATATGTCTTGTCTAGTTTTGCTTTCAGTAGGTTTTTCAAGCATAAGGGTGCATCTAATTGCTATGATTCTGGAGATCTTGACTTGAAGTAAAGTCATCATGCCTCTGGAGGTGTACCATGGCTGTCCCATGGTGGGAAGAACCCATTTCTGTCTCTGTTTCCTGCTATACCCTCAGCACCTAGCATAGAACCTGGCACCGAGTGGGCGCCAATGACTAAACTCTCCGAATTTTCCCAGAGCTGTCAGAAGATCAAGAAAGCACTTTTAAAATTTTTATTTTATTTTTCAAAGTGTGTGTGTGTGCGTGCACGCGGACCTGTGAACATAGGCATGTGTGAACATAAGCAGGTGCCTATAGAGGCCAAAAGAGAACGCCGGATTCCCTAGAGTAAAGTTAACTGATATAACTGCTGGAAACCAAGCTTAAGTTCTCTGCAGGAGCAGTTAGTGATCTTAACCACTGAGCCACCTCTCCAGCCCCCAGAAAGCACTTCTAACTGCACGTAAGAAAAGAAGCTGAGGAAAGACACCCACAGAGGAAGGCTAAGGCACTCAGGAGAATTAGACAAAAACACAAGTCACCACTCACCTCTACTTCAGTCCTACACACACACACACACACACACACACACACACACCACAAGCATTTTTCTTACCCATATACCCATCTGTGGCTAGTAACCAGTTCCTGTCTGCTCCCTTCCATAAATTATCTACTTCTTCCTTTAGTTAGAAAGCCTCACATTGAAGCTGCACAGAATAAAACTACATTTCCCAGCTTCCCCTGCGGCAAGGTGCAGTGAATGACTAAAGTCTACCAAGGGAATACAAGTCATCAAGTGTTTGGTTTCCAGCCTGTGTCCTCCAGTTCTTCCTATTGGAAGGAACATGGACATGGCATTGAGCCATGTTTGACAAAGGTTACAAGGCTACTAAAGGAGGGCAATAAGAACACAATGGAAGCATCGTGTCCCCAACACTGTAAACTTGCTCCGTGAAGCCCTGGTGGTTAATGGTGGAGCTGTGGTGTGACAAGGCAGTAAAGTTCAAGCTTTTGTAGGCTGCTATTGTGCTGAGCCTTGAGGCTCAATGGCACCCAGGTGGAGCACTTGTCTGTTTTTCACGGAAGCTGACATTGCACAGAAAAACCTTTTGATTCTACTGTGCAGCTTGGGCCCAGTAAATTTGCTCAAGAAGAGCTTCCCGGGGACTGAAGAGAAACCTCAGGGGATGAAATGCTTGCGCACAAGCATGAAGGCTTAGCTGAGAATGAGGGCTGGCAGGAGTGGCCCAGTAGGTAAGAGTACTTGCTGTGCAAGGGTGAGGACCTGAGTTCAGATCCTTATATAGAAAGCCAGGCATGGCTGCACCTATGCCTCAGCACTATGGGGGGGGGGGACGGGAAAAGTCCTTGGGGTTTCTGGATGCCAGCTACCCTCAGGTTCAACGAGAGACTCTATCTTATAGGACAGGGTTATAAAGCTGAACACCTGATATCCTCCTTTGGCCTCCATGCACTAACAGGCAGGTAAACCCAACCACACATGGGTGAGAGCATCTATACACACGTGTGTATAGACATACGTACATACACACACACACACACACACACACACACACACGGAACAGAAAGGGAGCGGGAGAGAGAAGGAAGAGGTCCCTTGGAATCTGTGAGTTTTGACTGCAACAGAACACACTATGAGAAGGATGTTGAGACTGGACAGAGAAAGGGATCATACTGGTGGCTGTCCCTTTCTGTGTATCCAGGACAATCATGCTCAACTGTAGCCTCATCCCACTGTATTGGGCTGGACACAGCCAGTCCACAGAGCAAGGGAATGGGAAAGGAAGAAAAATGAATGGCACCATACTGATGGGGTTGACAGTTATGAATGGCTAGCTATCCAGCTACCCACCCATCACACCAGGAAAGAGCCCTCTGGGCAGCTGGACTCAGGAACTGAGTCCCTCTTACTGCATAGCAAGCTCTGGCTCCACTGCCCGGTCTTAGTGGAGCCATCAAATAAATCCAACATTTAGATAAGAGGGGTCTGCAGAGGACACTTTCCTGAAATGCAGGGGTAATAAAAGAGAAAAATGGACTGGCTAGCTCAGATAACCGCTGCTGGAGCAGTAATTACGCTACTTCTGGTCCCAAGCCAGGACGCTGGTGGCAGAGTACCTGCCCAGGTGATCCATCAGCCCCAGATTTATGGACTTCTAGAGAAGCGCCCGCACATCCCTCCCCTACGGTTACCGGAGACACTTTTATTTAGATTTTGTCAAGGTTATTGATGGTCTTTCTCGGCTGTGTCTGGAGCGGGGGAAGTGATGCTGCACTGGGTGGTGCCGTCCAATATGGATCTGTTGGTAACGATCTGGAAAAGGACGGCCTGCTCAAGCAGGCCAATTGTCCCAATTTCCTCACAAACCCCTGAGTTCTCAACGCTATAGTCAAGATGAGCAAGAGCCCACAGCCCTCACTGAGAGGGATGTAGAAAGGGCTGCCCAGTACACAGGCGATTCTGTCCCCGCTAGAGTCACCAACCCAGCAGAAACAGATGACACTGGGGTTTTCCTGGACCTTCCAGCACATTGTCCTGCTCTAGGGTTGGGAGAGGCATGTTCTGACCTCAATGATGAGTCTGCTCAGCTATGGAGAGAGAGAGAGAGAGAGAGAGAGAGAGAGAGAGAGAGAGAGAGAGAGAGAGAGAGAGAGAGAGAGAGACTAAGCAACAAAGGTTAGAGGCTCTATGATGGCTGGAAGCAGTGACCACAACCACACAGCCACCATAGTGATGCTGCAGCCTTCCTGCTCCTCACATGCTGGGCTCAGCATCAGGACCACAAGCTTCGCATTACCCTGTTTCATCTACCACAACCCCATGACGGGCTGGTCCTTTAGTTGTTTTTAAACTGCTTTGCTATTGTTGTTGTTGTGTCTTGGGAAAGATATCTCATTTTAAACAGTTTCTTTAGTAAATAAGCTCATTTCGAGTATAAGAAATAAGATAAAAATTCAGTTGGGACTGCAGTCCTGGTGGCTTTCATTGCCTTCCTGCTCTCATCAGCGACAGGGGCATGTGGCTGCCAGGGATCTGCTGGCAAAATGAGCTTCAGGACAGCTTAGGGCATGCAGAACTTGAAAGGACATGCTCCATCCTGCCTTCTCTGGGTGTCACTGTCACAAGCTGCCTCCAACGACTTTCATTCATTTCAAAAATCTATCCTGGATGTAGGTTCTATGGTGACTTTTAAGATAGTCATCAACCTGACTACAGGGTAAGATCAGTTCAGGAACCCTCTCCACTATTGCTTAGGGTCTTAGCTGGAGTCATCCTTGTGGTTTCCTGGGAATTTCTCTAGTGCTGGGTTCCTTGCTAGCCCCATAGTGTCTCCCTCAATCAAGATATCTCTCTCCTTGTTCTCCACCTCTGTTCTTCCTCCATCTCAGCCATCTGGTTCTCTCTAGTTCTCCTCCCCTTTCCCCTTCTCCCCTTCTCCTCCCCTTCTGCCTTCCCTTCTCCTCCCACCCCCAGGCTCCCAATTTTCTCAGGAGATCTTGTCTATTACCCCTTCCCCGGGGATCTATGTATGCTTCTCTTAGGGTTCTCCTTGTTACTTAGCTTCTCTGGAATCATGGACAATAGCTTCCTACATCCAGCAACTGATGGAAGCAGATGCAGAGAGAGTGGAGCATTGGGTTGAGCTCCCAAAGTCCAGTCAAAGAGAGGGAGGAGTGAGAATTCGAGCAAAGAGGTCAAGACCATGATGGTGATACTCACTTGTATGAGGCGAGAGGGCCACGTCCCGCCACCCAGCTAGCTTATCCCCCAAAATAACCACACAGAAACTGTATTAATTAAATTACTGCCTGGCCCATTATATCTAGCCTCTTCTTGGCCAACTCTCACATCTTGATCTAACACACTTCTAATAATCTGTGTCCACCACGAGGTTGTGGCTTACCGGGAAAGATCCTAAGCAGCGTCAGTCTCAGACAGGAGTTTCATGGTGTCTGCCACACTGCCCTTCTTCCCAGCATTCCATTCTGTCTACTCCGCTTACTTGATTTCTGCCCTAACAAAAAGCAAAGACAGTTTCTTTATTCACCAATGAAAGCAACACAAATACAGAAGAGCCTCCTACACCACTCACTGAAACAGCCTGACTGAGCTAAGCCTTCCAATTCCAGCCAAGCAGTGAGGAAACCAGCATAGGACCAAACTAGGCTCTCTGAATGTGGGTAACAGTTGTATGGCTGGGGCAGACTATAGGGCCACTGGCATGAAACCAGAATTTATCCCTACTGTTTGTTCTTGCTTTTTGGAACACATTCTCTCTGGAGGGATACCTTACTCAGCCTAGATATAGTGGGAAGGGCCTTAGTCCTTCCTCAAAGCAATGTGCTAGAATTTGTTGATTCCCCATGGGAAGTCTTTCCTTCTCTGAGGAGTGGATGGGAGATGGCATGGAAGGGAGGGGGAAAGATGGAGGGGACAGGAGGAGTGGAGGGAGTGGGAAATGGATTTGGCATATAAAATGAGAAAAGATAGATTTAAAAAAATAAATTAAAAAAATCTATCCTAATCCCTTTGTGGGGCCTCACTGTGGGTTCTTCACAGTGATGGTGGTGACATGGAAATCAGAATTTCTGTATTCCCTTCACCACTTTTGCCTGCAGTGGAGCCCTGGCTGCCTCTGCCATCTGGACATCAGAGATGCCTCTTCCTGTCTGAGCTCTTGGCTGGACTGACAGACAGTGCAGACAGTTCTCAATGCCAACTGTCTAACAGCAGTGTCTTAGGGTTTCTATTGCTGTGAAGAGACACCACAACCATGACAATTCTTATACAGAGAAACATTTAATTGGGGATGGCTTATGGTTTCAGTGGTTCAGTCTATTATCCTCTTGGCAGGAAGACATGGCTGTAGTAAGAGGTGTGTGGGCTGTGTTCCCAGCATCTGAGAGGAGTGCTAGCCCTTTGTCCTGCCCAGCTCCCGGCCGCTGGGCTAGCTTACATTTGAAATAATTACACACAAACTGTATTCATTTAAACTCTGCCTGGCCCATTATCACTAGCCTCTTCTTGGCTAACTCTCACATCTTAAACTAACCCATTTCTAATAGTCTGTGTATCACCATGTGTTGTGGCTTACTGACATAAGTCTAACCTACATTCATCTCGGGTAGGAGCATCATGGCGTCTCACACACTTCTTTTCTTCCCAGACTTCTGTTCTCTCTACTCCACCCACCTAAGGGCTGCCCTATTAAATGGCCAAGGCAGTTTCTTTACTTAACCAATGAAAGCACAGAAATACAGAAGAACCCTCCTACACCATTTCCCCTTTTTCTGTTTAAACAAAAAGAAAGGCTTTTATTTTAGCATAGTAAAGTTACATATAACAAAACAGTTATCAAGCAAGAATTACACTTACCATATTTATATCTATTTTATCTTTTATCATAACAAGGAAAACTATAACTCTCCATTCTTCAACTCTATCAAAGACTCCAGAAGGATAAAATATTACCTAAGTAAAGAAGAAAAAAGCAACTTCCAAACTCTAGAAATGACAAAGACATCTCGCTGCCTGTATAGTCACCCAAAGTTCCTCTGTACCGTTGGGGCATCCATCTTCAGCCTACAGGCCCATAGCATCCAGTAGACATTTCCATAAAGCAGAAAAATTCAAAGACAGTTCAGTTACTTTCTTTTGTGTCCTGTAGAATGTCTCACATACTCTTTCATGAAGCAGGAACCCTGAAGGATCATCTTACCTTTAGGCAAGTTCAGCAGTCCTCTTTCTG
>JAQHUG010000031.1:8816053-8849572 GCA_028555095.1 Dicrostonyx torquatus | reverse complement strand
GTCTTTTATGTCTGAATTTGTCCTATTGTGAACTTGTAATTCTTCAATTCCCAGGAGCATTTCTCAAAATGTTAAGTAGTTTTTAAAAACTTTAGCTTGTGCCATGTAGGGGTAATTAAGGTACTGCCTGTTTCCTGCCCAGTCTAAACCTTAAGTGCGCTGTTGTTATGATAATTATGGTCATGCCTGAGATTAGCAAGCACAGTTCAGCATGGCGGAGCCGCTTCTGCCTTGGAGTCAGTTGCGCCTCCGAGCTGCGCAGTTCCAGGCACACAGTACACACAGTGAGTCCACATAGTCATCAAGCAAGCAAGTCATAGCATTTTACTCACAAACCCCATTCAAAAGCTCTGTCTTCCGCACAGAGGATGCTCTTTACACTGGACAGACCCAGAATGGAAATTGAGCAGGGCTGTATGAGGCATACACAGGGTGCATGTTTTTAAAAGAAATGCCAGGGGGATGGGGATGTAACTGATTTGGTAGAGTGCTTGCTTAGTACACATGAAGCTCGAAGTTTGGTTGTCAGTGTCACATTAACCAGAAGAGAGCAGACACCTATAATCCTAACACTCAAGACCTGGAGGCAAGAGGATCGAGTTGAAGATCATCCTCAGCTACATTAAGAGTTTGAGATCAGTCTAAGCTGCACAGGACTCAGAAACAGAAGGTTCTGTGGAACAGGCCTTCACTGGGCCATGCAGAATTTGAAAGGACACCCTTGCAAGCACCCATCTTTCTCTGGGTGTCACTGGAGCTTGCTCTCACACGTTGCCTCTCACAATTTTCATGGGTTTCAAAGTTTGTCCTCATCACCCTGTGGGGCTCACCTGTGTGTTCTTCATAGTGGTCTTTCTGTGGGTCCCAGAGAAGACAACTTTTCAAGAAACCTGTGGAAAAGCCTTCTGGAAGCCATGGTGTCCCTTCCTTCTGAGAATCCTTCCTCTCGAGGCTGGATCTCAAATAAAGGTCATTCAGGACAGTGGGAGAAGCAGCTATAATCACACCAGAAGAGAACACGTAGTTTTAAGGCTCCCTGACACCTCCCCTTCCCCAGCTCTCCAATACCCCCACTGGAGTGTCAAGGGCTGCTTAGTTTCCAGATACCCCCAGCTCAGCCTCAGAATGGACTTTGGACCAGTTTTTGGAAATCACAATGAGTAGAAAAACAAACTCCAAGACACTGAGGCAAATGCCATCTACCTACTTTCTCTGTGTAGGTATGTGAGCTTTCTTTGGGAGTGTGCTGGGGTTCAGGATCCTGCAGAACTCAGTACAGGGGCAATCTGCTCTTCACAGCGTGGCCAGCATCTGAGTCATGATGGTGGCTCCCACCCTACCATCTGCTCTGTGCCAGGAGCTGAGTCAGGTACTCTGGGCAAACAAGAGAGAAAGGATTGAATTGGTCAGTCATCTGAGGATGGGTCATCTGTCAGGGCCACTGACAGTGAAGACAACAGCAGGGTGTGTCAGGAGACAGCAGGTGTGGAGTGGGAAACAGGGTGGCCCTAGAGGTGCCAGAGGAGTAAACACCACTGGGGCAGTGTCTTAAGAAGGACCAAGCAAAGTTGAAGAATGGAAGGCCAGGCACAAAGGCCTTTGAGCAGAGCAGACTTACAGGACCAAGGAGAAGCCTGAGGGCAGAGGATGTAGTAGGTGCCCAGGTGCATAGTATAGCGCTTTGCTCCCAAAGAAACTGGATCTTTCTATGAAACTGCTGCTGCTCCATGAGAAGCGCATTCCTAAGGCGAGGCAGTGGGCTGCGGGGGACGGGACGGGGAGGAACATTCGGAGACTTCTGTGAGAACCCAAGAGAGTCAGGACTGGTGGAAGGGCAGGAAGGCAGCCAAGGAGACACCAGGAAAGATAACATGTGGGGCAGCTGGGGGAGCTCAGAGGGGTACGAGCAATGAAAGAGGTTCCTGGATCCACCAGGAGGGAGGGCTTTAGAAACCAATAGTCATTCTCACATTGTCACAGAAGCCTGATAGACTTAGGGAGGAGGGTATAGTGGGGCACTTGGTTTCACAACGGGGAAGGACGCCACAGGGTAGGGGCTCTGTCCTTGGAGGAAAGTGTACCTAATGACAGGCCTCCACTTACACAGACCTGAGAGTAGAGAGCAATGGCCGGCAGCAAAAGTGAACATAAGTTCCCCAAACCTCACTCCAGCAACAGACATCCGCCAGCCAGTCCTTGCCTCCTGACAGGTACCACAGCCTGTCAGAAGAGCAGCGCCAGCCGGAGAGAAAGTGTTTAAACACGTGAGTTGAGGGGACTGCATTTCACATTCAAGCCGTAACTGAAGCCACCATTGCCAAAAGCCCAAAGCTCAGAAACTGCTGCCAGTCAACAATTCACCATGAGGCCACTGGTGACGTTGACAAAAACGATCTGAACATAGTGCAAGGGAGAGAGCATGAAATCTGGGCCAAACTGTGTGGGGGGGGAAGTGTCTGTAATAAAAATAAAAAGGTGGCAGGAAAGGGGTTGTTTTATTTCTCTTTGTGCTCCATGCTGGTTTCCAGAGATTAGAGAATAAAGGTGTGGTGATCCTCTGAAGAGCATGGCCTAGGGAGAGGTGAAATTGACAGTGCAGGGGTGTGGACACTGGTGACAGCCATGAGCAGCAATCGGGATGAAATGCTACTCAAGGCAGCCCCAGTTCTGTGAAGGATTTCTCTCCAGGTCCCTCCTCCAAGATATTTATCTGAGCTTCTACAACGTGATTGAAAATGGTATTGGAACAGCAGCTTGCCATGCATGCCCTTATCAGACATTTCCATTCTAAACATGATGGACAGCCTTCTGGGTCAGCGCATAGGGGCCCAGCTTGTTATCTTTTAATGGCTGCTGGAGAGAGGGTGTCATTTCCCTTATCCTTCTCCTAGTCATAGATACAGAGCATCTTGTTTTTGCCATTACGCTTTGGCAACTGAAGTGAATCACTGCTCACATTGCCGAGAGGCCTTTGCATTTCAGTTTTGATAGGCATTGCCCTAATGGCCACTCCTTAGGTGACAAGAATGGATGTCCCACTGCCAGGATATTAGAAACCCTTAGACAGGGAGATTTTTCTTGTCTGAACTTTTGACAACAAGTTGTTGAGTTTTTTCTTGAAAGCGATGTCAGAAACACAGGTGATGGCCAGGCGCTTCCTCCTCACATCTGCACAGTTGTTCTGGGAGCTGGGGAGGCCGAGGCTTAGGTCAAGAAGGAGGTTGACAGGCCAAGGGGAAGGAGGCCAGATTTAGGGAGTGCCTCTGGATTCATCAGACCAGGCCTTAGATGTCAGCAACTGCCAGGAATACCTCTCTGTAGGGACCTGAGTTCAGCCAATCACTGCCTGGAGTCACAGAATAGCTCGCTCCCAAGGTAGTGCCAACCAAAAAGAATCCAAGGGAGTTCACAGGTGTTCTGGCAGGGTGCAGGCTCCTCACTGGTGTCCATCTTCTCCATCTGCACAGCCTTTATTCTATACAAAAATGGTAGTCATGTTGCGTGTCTCCCCAGCCAATGGGAGCAGGGGATGCTTCAAGGACATTCAAAGGTCTGCAGCCAGTGGTTGCTGTCTGTCTTGATACAGAACAGGAGGCCCAGCCATGTCATAACCTCAGGGCAGTCTCCACATGTCAAAGACACAGCAAGGAAACTGAAGGCCCCACTGGCTCCAGGGGCATCTTGGAGCAAGTGGCTGGGCTTTTGTTGTGTGAAATGCGTATGACAGACAGGCCCTCTCCTCCCCACACTGCAGGATTCCTTGGGCGGAATGCCATTGCTTCGTGTCCAGCTAGCAGTGGGGGAGGGAATCCTGGGAAACCACACTGGACCCCAGAAAACATGTCCAAGGCCCACTCCACCACTGGCAAACTGAGTGCTATAGCCAAGGTGGCTGGGTGTCTGAAACTCCTTCCCTAGTTAGTGAGAAGGCCAACAGCCTTAGTGCCACCATCTTTGTTGGAATCAAAATAGGCTACCACAATTCTAATTCTTTAAAAGCCTCTGTCCCGAGTGCTGGGAGTCAGGTCATTTGTCCTGACTTCTGACAGGTCAATGTGACCTTGGAGGAGCCCCCAACTCTGACCTCTTGGTATCTCACTGTTAAACAGAACAGCTTCACCTTGCAGAGGATGACACTATTTGAGGGAGGGATTGTCATTGTGTGAGCACTGGGTTTCAGGATGTTGAAGGCCACAGGATGACTGGCTCAGCGCTCTGCAGCCAGCAAGACCAATGGTGGGGAGCTTAGCCTGGGAGTCAGCAGCCCACCCACCCTGCTGGGTCTGCCTCAGAGGTCCCCTCTCTGGCCTCTGTCTTCTCTGTAAACTACAAGAGTTTCTCAGGCTCCTGGGAAACTCATTCCTAGCTCTCGTACTCTGTGAGTTTGCCTGCCTGCATTTGCAGAACCACATGGGTGGGGTAAGGTAGGAGAGGGAGGGGCTGTGCTCATAATCAATAGTGTGAACTGACAAGAGCCACAGGCTCCTCAGAGTGATCTCTTAGACGTCATTTGCCTGGGTGAGGAAGAGGCCAGGAAGGTCGTGAGGGACCCATTATCCACTAGCTAAGGACAGGGTAGACTATGACCCTCCCTGCAGGATGCGCTACACAGTTTGTTTGTGAGGATGCCTTGTTTAGTTCAGCCTAATCTACAGCATCTTTGAGTAGATGGACGTGTGTTGGGGTGTGCTCTCCTTGGGAAGACTGGGCCTCCCACTAATGAGCCCTGGGATCCAGACTTAAAGAGAGTTTTGCCCTATTTGACTATGCCCAACCCTCGCCTCTTTAGGCTCCTATATGCACGGCAATCTTTCCCATCTTTTCACTTTCAATAAAGTCCTGTCTTTGTGTCTAAAAGAGTCTTTCAGAGACAGCATACAGTTTGTCCATGGTTTCTAATCTATTCTGACAATCTTATATGTTGACTGGAGAGCTGCATCCATTTTCATTTAGAGTAATTATCGGTAGAGGACTTCACTCCCATCATGTTGCTTTGTTTTTCTGTTGTCCTTAGACAACTGTCTCTTTTAATTGGGAGTCATTCCTGCTGATATCTCTCTTTCTGTCTCATTTTTGTAGGGAAGCATTTAAATTCTCTTCTTGCTACCGCTGAGCTAATTCCAGAGCCGGTTTCCTTGTGAGGACCATGGAGATGCAAGCCTGGTTTGAATGCCCGTCTCTCCCACTTAACATCAACAGAACTCTACTCCTACCCAGCTCTGTCTATAGCCCTCTCGGTGACGAATGTCACCAAAACACTTCCTTTCGTGTTGCAAGGTTGGAGACGTAGAATAAGGTAGTTACTGAACTAATCTCTTAAATTATGCAGAAAAAAAGGTATAATTAAAAGGTATCATGAAGTATTTGCCTAGAAGTGCAAAGCCCTGAGTTCAACCCCCAGTGCCATATAAAGCTGGGTGTAATGTGGTGTACCTGCAATCCCTAGACTGGAGAGGCAGAGGTAGGAGGATCCGAAGTTAAGCATCACTCTCAACTGCATAGCAAGTTCAAGGCCAACATTAGCTACTTAGACACACACACACACACACACACACACACACACACACACTGGATAATTCTAATTTTTAGGATTTTTCAAATTACCATCTTGTTGATAGAAGTTTCTATCCCACCCAGTCCCACAGCCATTCAGTCCCAAAGAAACACAGAGGCTTACATTAATCATAACTGGTTGGCCTATTAGATCAAGTTTCTTATATCTTATATTAACCCATAATTCTTGTCTGTGTCAGCCATGTGACTTGGTACCTTTTATCAGTGAGGCATTCTCATCTTTCTTCCTCTGTGTCTGGGTGACAACTGCAGACTGAGCCAGAATTCCCAGAATTCTCCTGTTCTGGTCGTCCTACCTATACTTCCCACCTGGCTACTGGCCAATCAGCACTCATTAAACCAATACAAGTGACAAATCTTTACAGGGTACAAGAGCATTGTAGTATCTTTTTACTTTATTTTTAAATGTGTAGAACAACTTCCTTTTAAATCCTATTTATTTTATGTGTATGAATGCTTGTCCGATTGTGTGTATATACACCATATGCATGCCTGGTACTCAAGGGGTACCAGGAACTTCTGGAAATGAAGTTACAAGTGGCTGTGAGCCACTACATGGAAGCTTGGAGATAAACCTGAACCCTCTGGGAGATCAGAATGCATTCTTCACCCCTGAGCCGTATCTCTAGTCCTGTTACATCTTACATTTATATGAAGGGTCTCATTTCTTACAGGACAGGTACAGTAGCAACAAGCTCCCTCTTGGTAACTTACCTGTTGCTGTGATCAAACACTCTGGAGAGAGCAGGTTAGGGATCAGAGTTCAAGGGTACCCTCTACCATGTTTGGGAAGCCATTGCAACAGGGGCTTGAGGCAGCTTCACCCTCTACTGCCAGGAAACAGAGAGCAATAAATACCTTGTGACAGTCAGGCCCCAAGCTCAGGGAATGGTACAACCCACGTGGAGCGTGGCTCTTCCCACCTCAGTTAGCCTAATGAAGGTCATTTCTCCCAGGTGTGCTTGCAGGCTTGTCTCCTAGGAGATTCTCGATCCTGTCATCAAGTAGGCAGCATTCACAGTTCCCCACACTCCCTGGGCTTTTATTTGTCTTTGGATGTCATCATTGTTCCTCCAGTTTTGGAGGGAAAGTTTGCCACAAGCAGGATTTTCGATGGGTGGTTTATATTTCTTTCAATATATTGAATTCATCAGCCTACTGGCTTTGGGTCGTCAAGGTTTCTGATGAGAAATCTGCTGGCAACTGGATCAAGCAAGCATCCCTTGATGACAAGTCACTGCCATGCTGGCTGTGTCTTCAAGATTATCTTTTCTTTTGACAGACTGAGTAGTCTGGGTCCTTTAAATTCATTCAGCTTCTCATTAACTTTAGAGAGTTTAGGGTTACAATTTCAATCAATTTCTATGATCTTTTCTCTTTCTTTTCTTCTTCCGGGACTTTTGCAGTGAACATAATGGTTTCTTGGTGGCATGGATCCCAGAGGTGCTACTCATTTTTTCTCCCTCTTTATTCTTTCTGTCTTGACCATTTCAATCATCATATCAGGATGGTGATAGTTTCTTCTGCTATCTTAGGCCATCTGGGCTTCCATAACAAAATATTATAGTTTTCATGATCTATAAGCAATGGCTATTTCTTTCTCACTGTTCTGGGGGGAGGGGTGGGTCATCCACAATCAAAACAAAGCAGACTTGGTATGTGATGCCCGCCTCTGCAAAGTTCCTATGTGACTTCTTCACACTGTCTTCCCCTGGCAGCAGGGTGAAATGTCTCTTTGGGGACTCCTTTATGAGAGCATTAATACCGTTCATGGTCTAACCACTCCTCAAAGTCACTGCCAAATAAGTTCAGACTGGGGATTTGGTTTCATATTATGAACTTGGAAAGGATATAAAATTCAAGTCATGGCATCTGCTTTTGAATTTCTCTGATAGCACTTAAGACCAGAATTTATTCTTGAACTTTTTGATTTATATCTCTTGGTATGTGTGTGTGTGAGAGTGAGTGTGTGTGTATGTGTGTGTATCATCTTCTTGACATCCCCCAAGTCTTTCTTTAGTTCTTTGATGAAGCACAATTAATAAAAACTCAGGGTCAGAAATTGAGGTCCAACCTGAAGACCCAAAAAGCAAGGCAGCCAGGCACTGGCTCTTACCTTGACCTCAGTCCGAAATGACAATCCTGTCTCTAGGAATCTCAGAATGAGATTGTGTGTTGAGAGCAGTTTCCTCCTGTTTTATAGTCCTCTCTAGGGCTGGGATTAAAGATGTGCATCACTGTGATTAAAGACATGCACCACCAAACTTCTATGGCAACTAGTGTGGCTACTGGGATTAAAGGTGTGTATTACTGTTACCTGGTCTATAAGGCTGACCATTGGGGTTGTTTTACTCTCTGATCTTCAGGAAGTCTTTATTTATTAAAATAAATTGAAATGCCACTACATTTCCCCTTTTTGTTTAAAATAAAAAAGAAGGCTATAATTAATATAAGAAAAACTATATACAATAAGTACAATAACTACATACAATATATACAGGAAATAAATACCTCAGCAATGTCTATTCCATTGGCATTTGACAAATTTAGAGAAAATACTCCATATCTATCCTATCTTGGTGAGTCCAAAGTCTTGTACCTAATTTATTTTTTATCATAACTTGCTTTCTGTGTCTGGTAAAACTATAATTATAGTTATCTAATCTTCAACTCCCTCAGAGATCCAAGTAGGAAATGATATTAACTGAGTAAGCAGGAAGTGCAAGCAATCGACTTTTAAAAAATGTGGGTAATGACAGAAACAGCTGCCTGCCTGGACAGTCATCCAAAGTTCCTCTTCAATGTTGGGGTATCCATCTTTGGCTTATAGGCTTAGCATATTCGACAGACTTTTCTGTGAAGCAGGATAGTTTGTGTCCTGATTGTCTACTTAGGACGGCATACTGTCAGCAGTCAAGGCAGGGGCATTTTCTTGCCTCGAAGCTTAATTTTGCCACAAAGAAAGTAAGTTGTATGTGGAGTTTCTTCAAGGCCATTATCTTCTCTGAAGTAGATTGGTACTGCCAGGAGCAGACATGAATCATTGTCATAAAAAATAACCTAGGTTATTAACACATCTTAAATGCCAGTGTGGGAACTCACAAATCAGGCTTGATGTGGGGGATCCTTCTGTATATGCATTGCTTTTATTGGTTAATGAATAAAGCTGTTTTGGCCAATGCCTTAGCAGAGTGAAGCTAGTTGGGAATTCTGAACAGAGATAAAAAGAGAGTGGAGAGAGTCAGAGAGATACCATGTAGCCACCAAAGGAGACGGACATGCCAGGACCTTACCGTTAAGCCACAGTCTTGTGGAGATACACAGATCGATAGAAATGGGTTAATTTAAGATATAAGAGTTAGCTAGGAATTCACTAGAGTCATTGGCCAAACAGTGTTGAAATTAATATAGTTTCTGTGTGATTATTTGGGCCAGGGTAGCAGGGAAATGAATGAGCAGCCTCCTACTCCACAGGCTTTCCCATTGTCTAGACTGTTGTCTTTTTAATTTGTCATAGTTTGTCATCAGCTCAGGCAGAAACTTCAGATGTTTGAAAGTCTTTTCTAAACCTACACCTTTCCCGTGTTTGCACACTGACTTTCTAAGCCCCCATATAAACAAGCTTAATTCCAAACACTGGAATCCATTAAAGTTTAGATGTTTAAATTTGGCTCCAAAAATGGGCAAAATAGCAGGAAAAACATGTGGGCGCTTTAAGTTCCCTGAAAGTCATTCAGTCAGAAGAACGGGAACAGGGAGCATGGGGGACAAAGGTTCTACAGTGGCCACTCACCTCCTGTCTCTATCTGCACAACCAGGCAAAATCAGCCACCAGAGCTCAGAGCCCCAAACATTGGAGGTCAAGGTCCTTACTGCCCATCCAGACTCCAGTCTTCTACGTAAGACTACGTCAGAAGCCCCCACACAGAAGAATCGGGAGTGAAATGGATGGACACTAACAACTTCCTGTCTGAACCTTCCCCTGGGAGTTGCATGGGCAGGTCCAGTGCTTGTGTCTCCTGGTGCTGCCCTGCCTTCCTTTAACAGAAGACCTGGAGGGCAGGGTCAGAGTTAAGACAGGTGGGCCACAGGGCTGGGAGGAATAGCTACGCAGGACCATGTAGTCCAGGCTGAGTTCCTGAAGTGGACAGGGTCTTAGAGATCCCCAGCTAACACCTCTCTCTCTCTCTCTCTCTCTCTCTCTCTCTCTCTCTCTCTCTCTCTCTCTCTCTCTCTCTGCAAATGCGCAGACCACACCTAGAGAGGGCAAGTGGCCTGCCCTAGGTCACGCCATGATTCTTAGGCAGGTCCCAAATTCAAACTTATCGTTTCTCCACAGTCATATTATTCCTCCAAAGGTTTACTCTACACCTGAGCAGACCCCTGAACCCCTCTCTTCTCCTCCCCCTTCCCCTGACGTTTTTCTACAGACTTAGTCTTGGGAGTCTATCACCTGCCTTGAAATATCTCCAAAACCTGTCCCACTGAAGAATCTGTCCTTCTTGTGGGACACACTTTGTTCTTTCTGTCTCAGTCCTGGAACTTCTGGACTGACCCTCTGTCTGCCACTGACCTGCTCCTCCAAGTCTCTAATATGGAGTCTGGTTTCCTGCTGCCTCGAGCTGGGGATGATCCATAGCCACCTGGTCTCCTGGGGCAAGAAAGTCCACTGTCTACCCCTTCAAGTCTCATCTCTGGTCCACCTCAACATCTGCCCATCCTCCTCCTGCCCAGTGGCCTCTGGGCATTCTCAGACCATTAACAAAGAAAGACAAAGGAGACTAGAAGTTAGTCTCACATCATAATTTACTCAGTGCAGTTTCTCAGCCTGGATCCAAAGTCCCTAGCCACTGGCGAGCATCTCTTGAAAACTGTTGCCAGTAACTCCTATGGAGCTGTCCTTAGACCCTCACAGCCACCTTATCACTGAAACCCACCAGCTCTGCCCTACAGGTGACTCTAAAAGAATCTGAGGGGGTCTTGTGGAGAGGAACAAGGGAAACCCAGCCCCTGCATCCACCACCTCTACTTACAGAGTTGTGATTTAATGTGACCACCTGGAACATCCCTTGCAGTCCCTGATCAATCATCCTGGTCCTTGTTGACAGCTATTCCACCCATAGTGCTGACTAAGCAGCAGAGATTGCCTCCTGGAACCAGAGACTGTGACTCTCTGGCCAGCAGATGACACACGGACCTTCACCTCTGCTCCTCGAGGGGCTTGTTTGGCCAATAGTCAGTGTGCTGGGTCTGCAGAGGCCATTCCGCTTTGGGCTTTGTGGCAGTTACAAGATGGCTTGTTATCACAAATGATGAATGGGGGTTGGCAGGCTTCAGATGAAGATTCTAGTGACAAAACTGAAATCAGACAAGTGTGGTCACCATCAGACAGTCTCCGTGAGAAGCAATGACACTGTAGAAGTTCAATTCATGCTCGTTTGAATTTAGCCCTGGTTACATCCCCAGGCTGTCCTATCCTGGGCACCACAGGCCCAAAGGGCCTGTAGGAAGCTGTGTTTCAGTGGTTACTCTTAAGGGACCCCCCTCCCAGCCTCCTGTAGTATCTGGAGTGTCAGACCAATCTGAGTTCTATTTCCTTCAGTGGTCCAGCCCAGCCCCTCTGCCTCCTTATGGCTCTAGGTGTCCCAGTTGAAGGATCCCCTCTGGGGGTCCATTCCTCATGGCCATCTTGAGCTGTCACTTCAGCACACGGCCCTGAAGAAGTATGCTCACAGAAGCCCACATTGTCTCTCCTCCAGAGGTCCTGCTGCCTCCTCCTGGCGAGGCCCAACTTCTGTGGGAGGTCTCCCTTTCTGTTTTGCTTCATGCTCATTTGTCTATGATGGAGTTCATGAACAAAACTCAAGATAAAGGCGTCGAGAGGTAGAAGAAAGTGTGGGCCACCCCCTCCCTTCACCAAGGCAAAATGTTACCATTTAGAGAAGGTAGGACAATGACTCAGCCACGCCCCTTCCCAGGAGAGGTGGGGGTGAGGGTCTGAGGAGGACACAAACACTTGCTATAAGTCAGAGAAAATGGACAACTAGCTCAGCAGCCTGCCTGCTCAGCCTCCCTGTCCGGTGCTCACAGGTTCCTCTCTGGAGCCTGTTTAGCATCTCCTGGCAAGAATACAAGGCGCCAAGACACCTTGATGGCTATTTCATTCTACAAAGTAGATTCTACATGAAAAGACAGGTTTCAAGAAGTCACTACACCCTAAACAGTGCTGATAGCCTGTGGTCAGAGGAGAGGGTTTCAGACCGAGAGCAGGAGCCAGAAACTGACCAGCAGTCAGCAACAGGGCTGGGGCAGCACTCACATCGGTTCTGGTCCTTGATTCTGAAATTAAACTGTAGGTGGGCCCAGAGATGCCTGAGAACCTGCCGGAGCCCCACACCAGCCAAACACAGTGAGATGGGGTGACCAAATGCCACTTGAACGTGGACTTCTGTGGGTACGCTAGGACACACAGCAGCTTGTCCCGGTTCCCTCGTTCTCTTTCCATGTGAGCATCAGTCATTCCTCACCTGCATGGGTGGGGACCAAACGGGACTTCCACTGACCTACACTGTTCTCCACACTGGGCCAGGCAAGAAGGGCCATTCTGCATCAGGGATGACCTTTCAAGAGGCTGTTTGGGGACTGGGACAAGAGTGTTAATGAGCTTGGGTTCACAATCTGTACCCCCAAGAAATCAAGTTCATCCACCTATCTTGGAGAAGCCCATGAAAATGAACAAATTAATAATAAAAATAGAAAAAAAGGAGATTTATTCGATGTGACCACTGGAAAGAGCAGTTAAGAGATTCAGTGACCTCCCTAACTTAACCCCCAGTTCCTCAAGTTTGGGAATGAACTTTAAGTTTCAATAGGAAGTCAAGAGTATGCACTTCTAAGCCCCCCACTGACCAGCAGTGTCTGGGCTTCGTTCGGCCTCAACCTACGAGGCGGACTTACTCACTGTTAGAGACAAGCCACCCTTCTACCTGGCACCCTCTCCGTCTCCAATGTGTCTTTGGGTTCGTTGTTTTAATAGTCTGACTGATAGTCAGACTGAGAGACTATTGTGTCTTCATTTCCACCAGGAAGTTACAGGAGGAAGAGAAGGGATGGTGTGAGGTCCCAAGTCCTTGGAAGTGAGTCAAGGGCTTACGTGACCACCTGAGGTCCAAAAGGATGTGATCAGTGTTTACCCTGTGGTGGCCTCCATGAGGGCTAAGTGATTTTTTCGAAGTCCCTGGGGTCATGCTTGCCCGGCGGCTGTGTGATTGATTCAGCTTGGTTGTGCAGTATTTACATTGGAAATTTAATCATTTCTGATGATAAACGGGTGGAAAAATAAATTGCAAGTGTCAAACACTACATTAGGAGAGTGAGCGAGTAAAGGGGAAGGGGGGTCTGACTGCCAGCCTCCACAGCCAGCATGTTGCAAGCCTGAGAAATGAGCCTGGCTTCTGCCTCTGTAATTGCCGGGCCAAGAACCCGGATGACCTGGATGAGAAGTGGGTGGGCAGCCAAGTGCTGAAGCCGGCTCAGACCAGCCATGGAGCTGCAGGGTGAGTGATCAGGGATTGCCTTAGCTTGTTGTTTATCACAGGCACTATTAAAAATTAAATTATGCTAACATACAGTGAAATAAATGGCACTAAAAACAAATGCATGGAGCCCTTGGAACTCATCAGTTCCTAATTACTTTGTGGTATTTCTCTGCTCTGTGTCTCCAAGGTTACTTACTCAGTCTGTGTTGGTGTGGGGTGGCCCTCTGTCTCTTCCCTGCTCCCACTGACTGACACTTTGGTAACTAGAAGCTGATCGGGATGGGAGTGTTTATACAGCAAGAACAGATGAATCCTACAAACTGAGGTCTTCCTGGGGTGGAGAAACCATAAAAATAATTTGAATGGGAAAATTTTTCTGTATAGGATTATTAGGAGCTAATGGGCAATCAAATACTAAAAGGCAAAAAATAAAATGCTCAGTGACACTGCTTGATTTTGGTCCCCAGTACAGGGTTCAGTGTGGAGATTTGGGGATGTGATTGGACCATTAAAGCTTGGATCTGACCAATAGATACATCCCTTGATGAATTCAAGCCCTGATAATGTCTTGGGATCTGGTGGTAACTAAAGGGTGGGCCCCATTGGAGGAAGCAGGTCACTGGGACATCTTCGAGGGAAGTGGTTTGCCCTGTGTTCCTCACAGCCACCCTTTCCTTCTTTGCTTCCACAGGGGAAGCAGTCTCCTTTGTCACAGTCTTCACTGTCATTTCTGCCTCACATCAGGCCCCAAACAGTCAAGCCAGCTAACCAGGACCTGTGCTCTTGCTTGCTTTCTTCTGCTGTAGTAAAACATTCTGAATAGAAACAATTTGGGAAGAAAAGCATATGTTTAGTTGGCCTTGTCGGTCATGGGAGATCGCCAAGTGAAGTCAGGGCAGGAACCCAAAGCAGGAACCTGGAGGCAGGAACTGAAACAGAGGTCATGGAGGAGTGTTGCTTGCTGGCTTGCTCCCCATGCTTGCTCAGCCTGCTTCTTTTATACAAGTCAAGACCACATTCCCAGGGGGTGTACCACCAGAGTGAGCTGAGACCTCCCACATCAATCACTAATCAGGGCAATGTCCCAAAGACTTTCCTACAGGCTGATCCGATGGAGCCCTTTTCTCAGTTGGAGGCACCTCATTTTCTCAGGAGGCATCTTCCTAGATGACCGTGTGATGACTTGCATCACACGGACAAAAATACTCCCCAGCCCTTATGGAAACTTTAGAAAACAGGATTCAAAATAAATGGCTTTCTGTTAAATCATTTCCCTTGGGCATCTTTTTCATACTCACTAAAGAAAATAAAAACACGGAACCTACCAGTAGCTACTTCTCCTCAAGCTTTCTCAGGAAGGGAATTTAGTGCGGAGGCAATGTGGAGAAAGGCCACACTGATCAAAACCAAGGTTCAGACATTTCAGGAAAGGGCAAGACCATGGTCCATTGGATAGAAGAGGATGCTGCAGTTTAGACATTTGCTAGCTTCCAAAGGCTTATGTGTTGAAGCCTTGGTCCCCAGAGTGACTCTCTAGGGAGGTGGTGGAGCCTTGTTGAACATCTTTAGGCATTGGTTGTGTCACTTATAGGATTGTGCTGTCCCAGCCTTTTCCCCTTACTCTCTTCAGCTTCTTGGCCATGAACTAAAAGCTTCACTAGCTGTTCCTGCCATGATGGCCACCTCACCCAAAGCAGTGGGCCAACCTAACCTGGACCCAAACCTTTAAAGCTGTAAGCCAAATAAAAGCTTTCTCTTTAAAAGCCAGTCATCTCGGGTATTTGTCATAGTGTCTGAAAGCTGCCTAACACACAGGCTCACTCAAATCCTAGAGTATCCTAGTGATGAACCAGCCTGCCTCCATCTTAGGCTTGAAAGTCATCTTATAGTAAAGACAAACTAGGTTCATCCCTGTTTATGATTCAATCCGTTTCTCAAGGATTGGGCTGGGCCTCACCTGCAACCTTAACTACCAATGGTTCTGTACTGTCTGTTCCAGGAGTGGCAGCAATGTCTTTGTTTCAAAGAGTTAGTAACCACCTTTCAACCTTGCCTTGTTTCAAAAGGGTCGTTACAACTACCTTCTTAAGACCACCTTGCAATCTTGTCTTTGCTCCAGGAGATCATTATAACTAACCTGTTAAGCTTATATTCTGTTCCTGTAACCTCACCTATTTTGCCCGCCAAATCCCCCATTTGGAAACCCCATACCCCTAAGCTATAAACACCTTGTCTTCCTCACATCCAATGCTGATCTCTCAAACCCTGCATTAGGGTGAGGCAGCCCATGCACACTAATAAAAAAAAAATTAAGAAGTTTGCTTTAATTAATTTGGCCATGATGATTTGGGTGGGTGGTCTTTCTCCTCCCATCTTTGAGATTAATGCTAGAAGTGGTCTATGTGCCCCACAGGGTGACAATAAGACTCACCAGAAGGTGAGACTCAACATTGGTTGCTCTGCCTAACATGAAGGGAATTCTCAGCTCCTGTGCTTAATGTGTTTAACATATTCAGTGTTTTTTGTGTCTTGTTTTGTTTGCCTTTAGGGAACTCCTAAGAGGAGTGCTTGCTCCTGCCTAGCCTGTCTCAGAGCAGAATAGCAGGGCTCGAAAGGATTGGTAAAGGAAACCAATGCAGCTAATTCCATCATCACATATGGGCTGCACTTAATCGTGTTAAGCAGCTTGTGTCTGAGACAGAAGAGCAGGAGGGCGCTTCTCCTCAGCTCTGTGATTTATGGTCCATTCACCCATTCTACCCGTAAGATCAAGGATAGGAAATCTCCAAGGATCAGCATGTAGCAAGCAGAGAGAAGAATGGCCCCATCAAGTAACCAGTGAGCCCAGACACAAGGAAAGCTTTCTCACCATGACAGATGCCACAAGAACCTGTTGACTCAGCTGAGAGTCCAGTCAGCCTTGCGGTGGTTTGGATTTCCAGTTTCCTCAAGGCCACTGCTGTGATCCTTTGTCCCCGGGGCATTGCTGCTGGGAGGTGGTGGTATTTGAAAGGTAGGGCCTTGGGGAAAGTGCTTAGGTTCTTAGAGGAAGTGACCCTAAGGGAATTGTGAGACTCCGGCCCCTTCCTCTTTCTCTCTCACAGGTGACCATGAGCTGAGCAGTTTTCCTCTGCCTTGATACCTGCCATGTTGTTTCACCTCTCAAAAGACCCAGGAAATGGGGCCCACTCACAGTGGACCCCAAGATAAATGTGGGTTCATGGATTCTTTGGTTATAGGCCATCTTCAAAGGTTACGTGTCAACACTGTAGTGTTAAGAGGAAGATTTGTAGGAACAATTAGGTCATAAGAGCCTTGCACCCCAACAGTTAGTGTTGTATGGCTCGGAGGCAACCCCTACATATAGAGACCATATTTCTTTACCCCTTCATCTGTTCATTGGCACCTATGGGGACTTCCTGTCTTCTGTGACTAGTTCTTAAGATAATCATGGGTAAGTGCTTGTCAGCAGCACGATGACCTCACTTCTGGGAATCGAGATAGTTCTACACTGTTATTGTCCTTTCTTTTCAATGTTAGATTTTGCTTGTTATTTTATGTGTGTTTGTATGATATGTGCGATGAAAAGTGCACAGGCGTCATGGCATGTATATGGAGGTCAGAGGGTAACTTGTGGGAATTGGTTTTGGAGGTTCAAGCTCAGGTTATCAGGCTTGTGCAGTAAATGCTCTTATCTGAGGCTCCATCTTGCCTGGTGTTTTAAGGAACTACCGTACCTGCATCCGGACTGTTCTAATTCCACCCAGTGTCTAACAATTCCTATTCCTGGGGTGAGTGATCTCCGCCAGTCTGTCCTCATGTCCTTCTCTTGCCTGTTTCAGGCCTGGATGAGGAACTGTGGAGGAAACTCTCGTCTCTATTTCAAGCACTCCTATTGGACTTTCCCCTTGGTTTCTATACCTGCTGAAATCACCCACCAGGTCTCATGTTCTGTCTTTTAAGGCCACCAGTGATCTGATCCTCTCTAACTACCCCAGCGCCTGTGAGGGCCCAATTTGACTCTCAGAGTATCCAGGTCTCTCACAGTTTCCCAGGTCCCTGTCAAAAGCTAAATCTCTTAGAGATGGAGGAAAATGATAGTGGAGTCTGAGTTAACCTAGTCAGAAATCCAACCAGTTTTGAGATTTTTTTTTAATTGTTATGGTTACCTTCAATATCTCACAGGTTTCAGATACTCAGGTGCGACCTGTGTTTGGAATGGACACTTTTCTCCCAGGGCAGTGTCTACTGGGAACTGCCTGAGGCCTTTCCTTTGCACTGGTCTGGGGTGGGGGGTGTCTCACACCCTCTTTCCTCCCTTTCATTTCCCTGCTGCACTTCTCTGAGAGCTCAGCCTATGATGGTTGTTGGCTTGGCAGGGGTGCACTGCTGTCAGGTGTCTGCCACTGTGATTAACCCCATCCTAGGCAAGCATTGACGCTTGCTCCACATCTCAAGGCAAAGCCTCCCTTGTTCCCTTGTCCTTTCTCTTCTGTGGTTTGAAGTCAGGTAAGGAGTGCCCTTCCCTCGCTCTCCCTCTTTCCTCCCCTCCTTGCAATGGGCTTGATGCGTGATTCAGGATTGTAGATCTCATTTCCCTCTCCCACTGAGGTTGAGGCTTTGATTTCTACAGGGAGAAAGGTCTGGGTCAGTCTTTGCCCTTCTGCATTTGAAGTACAGGCTGCTTCCTCTGGACTCCTTCTGTCCCCTTCCCTGTGCACATCCCCTCAGGTTCCGGAGAGACAGAGAGTGCCTGGAAGCTGGTGTGGACACCGGGGTCTGCGGACTTCACGCCGCCCAGCTGTCTGCTCTTGGCCTTCACTGACATCCAACTCTCAAGGCTCTTCTCACTTTTCTCTCACGCCTCTCCAGAGCATATGAATTCCTGTTAGAAGAGCCAGGGCCCCAGGGACCCCAGGGAGCCTCCTCGGCAGAGTGGTCCTGAGATGTGATGGATAAACGGAGAGAAAGCAGAGACAAATGATGCTTGTGCTGAGCAGATGCAGCTGAGAGAGCACCAACTTGACATGTGACAGCTTCTATGGGTTTCTTTTCTGTTGCTGCAATAAATACCCTGACAACGTGAGGGAGAAAGGTTTGGCGTCCAGCTTCAGAGAGCTAGAGTTCATCATGGCAGGAAAGACTTACACAGGCAGAGAAGGCATGGATGGAGGCAGGAGTAGGAGGCTGCCTGATCTCATTGAATCCACACTCAGGAAAGCTAGAGAGAACAGGGCAAGATAAAAAACCTGAGAGCTAGGTTGGAGAGATGGCTCAGGAGTTAAGAGTGTGCTTTTGCAGAGGACTTGAGCTTGGTTCCCAGCACCTATTAGTTCAAAGACCTTTGGAACTACCAATAGGTCCAAGGGAGCCAGTGCCCTCTTCTGGTTCCTGTGGGCATTGCATTTAAATGCACCAATCCACTGACAGAGTCATACATATAATTAATATAAAATATTTTTAAAATATGTAATAAAACCTCAAAGTCTGCCTCTTAACTATTCCCTCACCAGAGGTTCCCAAATGGCGCCACAAGTTGCGAACCAAGTGAGCAAACACCTGAGCCTGTAAGAGGCATCTCATATTCAAATCATAACATCACTCAAAGGACAAGGGCACAAAGACCACCCCCAAACCAACCAGGACCAACCTGGCTGAATGAAGTGACCATATCTCTACATTATAAAACAGAACTCTGTATAGCCATCCTTGCAAAACCACCAGTTCCCTTCGTGTGTCTGATACCACCTCACACTTGAGAACCCCATAAATAGACACAGGAAAAATAGATCCTGTTCTGGGCAAAACCCTGACCCATTCCTTACTCATGAATAATCCTCCACTCCATTCATTAGTGTTTGTCCATCCAATGAGCTGTCCAGAACCCGGGGTTGCAGCTGTCTCTTGAGAAGCCTGTACTCTTAGCTACTATTCTAACCCTGTAATAAAACACCATGATCAAGGCAATTAATAAAACAGGGAGTTTAATTCGGGGCATACGGTTTCAGAGGGTCAGAGTCCATGATCATCATGGTATGAAGCATGACAGCAGGCAGGCATGCCGCTGGAGCAGCAGACTGGGAGTCACACAAGTCTCCTGAAACACCAAAGCCCACCTACAGTGACACACCTCCTTCAACAAGGCCACACCTCCTAATCCTTCCCAAACAGTTCCACCAACTGTGGACCAAACATTTAAACATTTGAGTCTATGGAGTGTGGGGGGTGGGGGGACACGACTATTTTCTTTCAACCCGCCAGACCCTCCCTTGGGTTTAGACATTAACTAAAGTAAAGAGCAGTGGACTTGTAAAAAGGAGTTGACACAAATTAGCACTCAGAGGGACTTTATTAGGAGACAGGACCCTGAAGTGAGAGAGCAGGCTTTCAGTTCTGAGTAGAGTTTTGTTAGGGGAGTAGCCACTGAATAGCAAGACATATGATGAGGGGGTGGGGGAGGATGTAGTGCCTTCAAGTTCCCTAGACAAGAGGGGTTTCCAACAATTTTTCAACGGGTGTGCAGGCTTCATACTGTAAAATCTAGCCTGGCTGATGAGCCAAGGGGCATCTAGAGGCAGATATAATGTAGGACCATTAATTTTATGAGAGAGGAGCTGTGCTTTCTTATCCTGCCCAAAGTTGGAGTCATAGCAGGTGCCTGTCCCTTCTTTGTCCTCAGAGACATACTACAGTAGAGAGAAGTCTGACATCTGGGAGACAGAGGCAGCTCTAGGGGCTGTGGTTCAATGACTGTGCCCAGTCATAAACTTTCCCCCAACTCCTGACTTTGTCTTGACTCTGACTTGAGAGCAGGGGTAGAGGTCTCAGTTGGGGCTCTGCTTCTGAGGTTTCTCCAGCCTTCAGCAGCAGCATCAATCCCCTTGAAAAGACTCCCAGCAGGGTCTGGAATCAAGTTCCAGTTCCAGTCATGACTTACTTGGTAATCCCAAGCAAGGCCCTGCCCATTCTGAGCCTCAGTTTCTTCTTGTTGTAATTGAGTCATGTCCAGGGCTCTCTTCACAGGGCATTCCTCTATGTTCACAGTTGCTGGGCACCCTTGCCTATGTGGGAATGATTTCCTCAGAGAACTCTGTGAAAATTGCCATGTACCAGGCCCTGCGACAGGCATGACAGGGGCAGGATGAAAAAAATGTGACTCCATTTGGAGCCTGAATACCTCTCAACCTCCCGGGGAAGGGGGACACTTGGAATAAGGACCACACAGTGGACAAAAGGCTTGAGGCACTTCATTTCAGGTGTTGTGGGGAGTTCCCAGAGACGGGCACATTTCTGTGACCTCAAGACATTGCTACAGCTCACGTCTCACAGCCCACAGCCACAGTCCACAGTTACAGCCCATAACCCATAGCTCACAGTCACAGTTCACAGTCACAGTCCACAGTCACAGCTCACAGCCCATAGCTCACAGTCACAGTCCACAGTCACAGCTCACAGCCCATAGCTCACAGTCACAGTCCACAGTCACAGCTCACAGCCCATAGCTCACAGTCACAGCTCACACTACAGCCATCAACCCACAACCCACAGACCACAACCACAGCCCACAGCCACAGTCCACAGTTACAGCCCACAGCCCATAGCTCACAGTCACAGCTCACAGTCACAGCCCACAGCCCACAGCTTACAGTCACAGCCCACAGCCCACAGCCTATAGCTCACAGCCCATAGCTCACAGTCACAGCTCACACTACAGCTGTCAATCCACAACCCACAGACCACAACCACAGCTCACAGCCAGTCGTCAACCCACAGCCCTCAGCCCACAAGTCACAGTTCACAGCCACAGCCTACAGCTCACTTCCTGCCAACACTCAGTGAGAACGCTTGTTCCATGTCTGTGGTTGATCTAATACATCCTTCAAGCAGCTTCCTCCAGGCTCATCACAAAGTCTTGTATGTCCTCCTCGCATCACCCGTCATGACTTAATCTTACGTTGCTTTCCTGTTGCCTTGGCTTTTCTCTGCACATCCCTGATCCCTCTCATGCCAGATATAAGTAAGTCTTTCATCTCTTCATCAGCAACTATTAGTGTCTCAATGTCAGAGGGACTGGGTGTTTGTCTGAGAACAAAACAACTCACATGGGATGCGCAAGCCCAAAGGAACCACCAAATGAATGAATGTATGGGTTCTCAGTGACTGTTCATGGTCAGGCAGAGGGGCAGGGTCAGAAGGTCTAGGGGCACAGGACAGATGACCAATAGAGTCTGTCACTTGAGGGTGGTCCTGCAGGACAGAGACTGTGAGCCATGAGTCGCTATGGAGGAGGGACTCTGGCCAATGGAGTCACAGTGTGGGAGTGAGCCTGGCTTACTATAAAGTCATCAGGGAAGCTTGTGTGTACAGAGCTGAGAAGGGGAAAGAAGGGAGGAGAGGTTAAAGATCACGGGGTCTTAGAGGCCAGAAAAGGATTTTAGCTTTAGTCTGGGGAAGACAGTAGCCATGGAGGGTATGATCCAGGAGGGAAGAGGTACATGCCTCGGCTTTTTTTGAGATAGGGTTTCTCTGTGTAATAACCCTAGCTGTTCTGGAACTCACTATGTAGACCAGGCTGGCCTCGAACTCACAGAGATCCACCTGCCTCTGCCTCCCAAATGCTGGAATTAAAGGTGTAATTCACCATGCCTGGCATGACTTGGCATTTTAAAAAGACTTTCTCCTGCTGCTTATTAAAAAAGAGAGTACAATGGGCTAGTGGGCTTAGAATAGAATTAGGGAGCTGGGCAGTCCCTTCCCCTATCCCCCATCCCCCACCCACACAATAATGATGCAGAGGATGGGGCAGGATGAATTCAGGAAGTACCTGCTACAGAACCTAGTGCCTCACTGGGCGCAGGCTGTGGTGGCGATCTCTATAGAGAAGATGCTAAGAAACCCACTCCCTAAATTCTTCAGTGCCTGCCCTGGCCTGAGGTAAGACCTTGGGGACAGGGGGAGGGGCGCGGGGGTGGAGGGGTGGCTGGGGGAGTCCCAGCGGCAGATGAGACCTCAAGCAGAAGCCTGTTATGGAAGAAGCACTGGGCAGAGATGGAGGCAGGAACACGAGTGATAGGAACGTTTTACAGACTCGGTAGAGCCTCATGCACACACACTTTCTTAAGGGTACTGTAACCTTTAAATGCTTTTTTAATGACTAAGGCTATGTACAAAAGACAAGGAGGAAATCTAAACAGCTTGAGCTTTCTCAAATCAGCCTCTTGCCTTAACTCCTTCATTGGAGAGTGTGCCAGGCAGATTGGTAACACCATGCTCAAGGGACAGACCGCCAGCCAAGGAGATGGAAGGCCACTTCAGGTTTTTAAAATGTGGCTTTGAAGCCATGGAGGTAATTCTAAGGAGAAAATCAACAGCAAAGGGGCCTCACCTCAGAGCCAATTAGCTGCCAGCTGTGGGATCAGCCTCCTGCCTGCTGGCCTTTGATCTTGGTGTCTGTAGTGGCAAGGGAGTCCCTTCTTGATAAGCTGCGCAGACCCCAGGGGCGCTGGGAAGCAGTGTGGGTGAGGCTGGAATGCTGGGAGATGCTGTGTGGGTGGGAGTCAGCTCTTCCTCACCGGGAAATGAGAGTGAGGACCAGCACCCTCCTATCACCCCACAGTGGCAATGACCATGGCCTCTAAGACAAGTAAGACCACTTTCAATGATTCATCTTCATTGTCAACTTTTTAAAAAATATATTATTTACTTATTTTGTGTGTATAAGTGTGAGAGCACCCATGGGTGCCACTGCACACTGTGGAAGGCAACTTTCAGGAGTCCATTTTCTCCTTCTACCATGTAAGACCCAGGGACTGAACGTGGACTGTCAGGCTTGGCAGCAAGTGGCTTTACCCATTCGGCCACATTGTCTGCCCTTTACTGTCATTTTGATGGGGATCAGAGTCACCTTGGAGATACTTTTCCTGAGAGGATGAAATGAGGAGGGAAGGCTCACCCTGAGTGTGGGCAACACCAACTAATGAGTCCCAGCATTTCCCTCTCTGCTTTCTGATGATGGCCAGGATGTGACCAACTACCTCATGTCCCTGCCACCACAGCTGGAGTCTTTCCTACCACCACGTCTAACTCTCCATGATAGAGTATACTTTCAAATTGAGAGCCAAAATGAACCCTTCCTTTTTTAAGTTGTCTTTGTCAGGTACCTAATACACAAATATCCCGTGTCATTCTTTCTAAGACCCAGGAGACAACTGTCACTACCAATGACTTTGAAGCTTAGAGAGGTGGCATGTCCTAACAGAGACCACCCGCCAGGCCAAGACTCACATGAAATCCCTGGACTCACATTCTGTCTCAATGCAAGGACCCGCGGTCCTCCTCAGTCCTTGAAGCTAAGACTCCTGAGGCTGGCTCCACAAGATGTGGGTAGGTCCCTGAGAAGAGCTGATATCTCCTTATCAGGTCATTTGCAAAAGCCATGGACTCCCTAGGAGGATCGAAAGGGAACACATAATTGCATGAGGGGATGATCATCTTGGCTTTGTACTTGAAGGCATTTAATAGGAGAAGTTGCCTGAGACCAAGACCACAGGGAGTTTCCAAGGGCTCAGTAGGGACTGCTGGGAGGTGAAGCTTCAGGGCTGATACCTGGGCAGTCAGCTGCCAGGCACATCACTGTCAATGCCCTCCAACCCTGGGATTAGAGTTCATGCAGAAGGCCTGGATCTACCCATAGCAGGGGGCCCCTGGACCACACACCAACAAGGAACAAGGGACAGAGTCATGGACTGCTTCAGAACCAACCTGCAGATTCTCTTGTGCTCAGCCATCTAGGCTGATTGGATTGTCCCTGAGTCTTCAGTCCACACTACAGGCACTCAGTGGAGAATGGGAAGTTCACCTTGGCTGTGTTAGAAGGAAGCATTTCCATTACTGACACACACACCATTTCCTTGTGGTTACGCTGCTTCCTGCTATCCTGTGCAGGGCAGGAGAGTGGCACCAGGGACAGAATAGGGATGATTAGCTGGTCAGTGTGTATGTGGCTCCCATGGGTGAGACCCATCCTCTGCAACCCCCAGGGCTCTCTCTTCCCATCTGTCCTTGACCTTTCTCACCACTATGTGACTCTTCCTAGACACAGTGCCTGAAACTTAAGCTCAGTGTAGCCCAAACTCAGCATGTTAGGAGCTGAGCTCATCACTTGTCCTCAGCCTCCTCAGTCATCGTGATGGACACCAAGACAGCCTCATTAGTCACAGGCTGGGAAATTGGGCATCTCCATCAAAGCTGGCTCCCTTCCAGAATGGCTCTATAGGCATTGTGTGTATATCACTATTCATCTTCCAAATGTGCCCTCCAGGATGTTGTCTTGCCCTCCTAATATAGTTTTGTAGATACCCTGACACCTTGCTCAGTCCAGCCCTCCCCTCAGTAGAGGTCAAGCCAATAAGAACCAGCTGACCAAGCATTGCCCATCCAGGGCCTTCTAGGTGATGCTTATCTCCCACTGGACAGTCAGAGGGCCAAGGGATAAACACTCCTGGCTATGGTTTTCTATTAGTGGCCACAGAGAATTGGGGTACAAACATCCCATTCCCCTAAATCCTCACTTGCCATCAAGTGTTCTGAGCCCTACACTATCCCAAAAGAACTGGGCTGCAGATACCCAGAGGAGCAGGTGTCTAGAAGGGACCATTCCCAGAGGTCATTGCCAGAGTGACTCAAGGAGATGTCTCCAACCAAGGTTAGGAGAAGACCATAGAAAGACCTAAAGAAGTGAGATCTGACTGAAGCTCTGAGGAAGGGATGATTCAGGGGCCTGAGGTGGACCAAGAGAGTGAGGTGAGGTCATGGGGAGTGAGGTGACACAGGAGCAAGTCTCTGGACACACTGGACAGTGTATGTCCAGCAACTTCCCCCAGATTCATGGTCAACTAACACATGTGTCCCAGAGGACACTAACAGCAGTGCCATGCACAGCAGCTGAACTGTCTCATCCAGAGTCAAGTGTGACACAAATGGCTGTATCCACATGTGTTCACCAATAAGAACTTGTCTATTAAAGGCTTTGTCCCCTGAGGGGCACTATCAGGAGGCAGGGAACTGTTAAAAGGCAGGATCTATGAGCAGACACGCTGTCAAACACTTGTAATCCCAGAACTCAGGAGCCAGAGAAAGAGGATCCTGAATTACAGGCAAACAAAGACTACATAGTAAGACCCTGTCAGGTTAGGGAGGAAAGGAGAGAGGGAAATCGTAGAAGGGAGGAAGAAGAGAGGGAAGGAAGAAAGGGGAAACAGGTATGGCCTGGTGGGGGTGTCTTTGGGTATAATGACCATGTCCTTAAAGACCTAAAAGCACAGAGTAACTTAACAATGAACTGCAAACTCCATAACTGTCCCCAACACTTATTAAATTACTGAAAGTGTGTGTGTGTGTGTGTGTGTGTGTGTGTGTGTGCCGTGCGTGCGTGCGTGTGTGACTTGGTATGTGCATCATGGAGTGTGTGTGGAGGTCAGAGGACAGCTTTCAGTTGATTCTCTCCTTCTGCCATGTGGATACTGAGGATCAATCTAAGGTCATTAGGCATGCTGGCAAGATTCCTTTACTAACAGAGCCATCACACCAAGCCCCTTTATATATATATATATATATATATGTATGTATATATATACATATATATATATATATATAAGTTGACCATCTCAAATATTTACCACATGATAGAAAAGGGACCCAACACAGTTATGAACACATCACATATGGGTGTGAAGTGTATAGTGCCTAATGAATGAGAAATGTCCCCTATTGTAAGTAGAAGTTTCCTGTCTCAGAGCCACTCCATCCCAAATACCTGGCAACCGTTTCCCAAATTACCACACAGAGGCTTAATATTACTTATAAATACTTGACGAATAGCTCATGCTTATTATTAACTAGCTCTTACATTTCAAGTTAACCCTTATTCCTTATTTACACTCTGCCACATGCCTTTTCTCAGAATAGCATGCTCATCTTGTTCTCTCCACATCTGGCCAGCATCTCCTGACTTGGCCCTTCTCCTTCCTATCACCTTTAGTTTGGCTTCCCCTCCTATACTTCCTGTCTGGCTACTGACCAATCAGCATTTTATTAAGTCAATTTGAGTGACAAATATTTACAGTGTCCAACAGGATTATTCCACAGCACCCCATAGCCTGGGGGATTTGAACACTTGATTCCTAGTTGGTAACACTGCTTCAGTTGGGGGAGTGTAGATTAAAAGCCTTTCACCTCTTCCAATTTGCCCTCTCTGCTTCATGGTTTGGGTTAAAATGTAAGCTCTCAGACCTGTTCCTGCCATCATGCCTGTTGCTTGCTGTCATGCAATAATGAGCTCTTAGCTCTAACAAACCAAATAAATTCTTTTGTTTTTAAGATGCCTTGGTTATGGTGTTTTAGTAACAGCAACAGAAAAGTCACAAATGCATCTCATAAGCAAATGAACAAAAGCAGAGAATGAACACAAAAGGAAGCGATGAGTGCTGGAGCCCAGGGGAGAGGGAACAATTGAATCAAGTACAGACTGAAAGAATGAATCTGGATCTCCAGTGAGCTCCGATGGGAGCACACACAGGGAGAGGGGAAGGGAGAATGAGGGACAGGACAGGAGATGGTAGGAGCAAGTGAATTAAGATGTGAAGGAAGGGAAGGCATTAAGAGCTGGGTACCCATGAAAAATGATTGCATGGCGCAGTGGGGGTGGACAGATGAAACAGAGAGTAAGAGCACACTGGCTGCTCTTCCAGAAGGACCCAGGTTCAATTCCCAGCCTCCACATGGCAGCTCACAACTATCTGTAACTTCAGTTCCAGAGGATCTGGCTCCTTCATGTGGACATACCTATAGGCAAAATACCAATCCACATAAAATAACAAATTATTTTTAAAAAGAAAAATGACAGAATGGAATAGGCAAGTGTGCCCAAGCTGTCTGAAGAAGTGAGGGGAAACAGATTTTTTTAAAAAGCACACAGGGAAAGAATATGAAGACTTGATATACAGACACAAAGGTGAAGGTATCACCAGAGAACAAGAGAGTAAGATTAACTGAAGGGTAATGAACCCCAGAAACCAAACTGAAGTGTCTCTGTCTAGAGACTCTGGGCTAAAGCCTTGGAGAAGTAGCATAGAAGCACCTCTCGTGCCTCATTTTGGATTCAATAAGAATATTATTTAACCAACACTGGCTGCTCAGCAGGATTAGCTCTGGATCTGTGGGAAGGGCTAAATGCAACCGACTGCATTGTTTTCCCAATTATGTCTGGAGATAATTACCTATTATGCAGCAAGCCCCCAGCATGATTTTAATAATCGCTGTTTAAATAACACACTTCCACTTTCTCTTTACAAATTAACCTCCAGGAAGTATAATTAATGCCCACATGTGACAGTTTGCCACGTGGTTTGGGATTGAGGGACGCTTGAAATCTGACTCTGGAGTTCTCCTGTGACACCTCATGGTCAGGTGGCTGAAGATGGAGCTTAAGTCTCCAAATCTGGAGGGACTTTTACATCTCAAACAACGCTCTCCCCTTATGGGACCCAGTAGGAGACAAGGGTGGTCCCAAGATTCTCAGGACATCACAACTCGTGCTAAGCCTGGATCAGGTCCAGCTTGTCATCATCTGGGCTGAGGTCCAGATTCACCTGGCTCATCGTTACCCAATATGGTCTTTGGTATACAGTAGGTGTCCAGCAGTTTCGTATACAGTAGGTGTTCAGTAGCACTGGTTTGGATCACAATGGTCTCACTGCATGCTCTGTATTTTAGGGTTACCTCAGGCTTCCCCAGAACAGCCATGGTTTGGTAAATACACACTGCCCACTGTTCTCTGTCCTTGCCACACTACTGGGTCTTCTGACACACCTTCTACTGTCACTCCCCTCTTGTCCCTGTGTAAGCCCTGTCCGGCCTACTGTGGGCTGTGCTTTTATCTATGAACAGAGAATCAGGAACATGGAAGTGACAAACAGCACCGGGGCTGAAAGAGGCCAGAGTTACAAGTAAAGGGCAAGAGCCTCTACACTGACCCTGTCATGGCCCCATTAACAAGAGGTCAGAAGCAAAGAAGCCAGAGACATGCCCAAGTGTCCCAGGCTGTACCTTCAGGACCTGGGGACACAGGTCACTTGGCCACACCTCAAAGCCATCTTTGCTGCCCATCACATGGATAATACAGTGTCAGCATGAGTCTGTGATGTGAACTGGGCTTGCTTCCTGCCCCCTCAAGTACATATAGTTCACTCAGTCCATTTTATTGCTAAAGCTGGAGGCCACACTTAGCTCAGTGTTCCTGTGGAGTGAAAAGTTATTGTACCCTCACCCGAGTCCCCCTTCTTACCATCCACTTCCCTGGCCATCATCCACCTCCTCCTCAGGACCACCATCCCTCCAATCAGACCTGCTGTGGTGCAGACTTTGGGCAGATGGAAGAGTCCAGTCTCAGAGAGTGCAGAGCCCACCCTACAGGGGTAGACAGGAGCACAGACACCATCTTTGTGTGAAAAGCAGGTGGAGGGTCACAGTGGGTGATTTCTGTGCCTGTGAACTTGACAACACTGTTGTTCACAGATCCAGTGAGATCAGGACAGACTCCCTCAGAGTTTAACTGACATCTGCCAGGGAATGATTGGCAGTGAAGGAACTGGAAGCCTCTAGGAATTTGGGGAGCAAAAGAACCCTGGGTTTCAGAGATAGACGGATGCAGGCTTGGGCCTCAGCTCAGCGGTGTATCTTAATTTCTAATCCAGGGATGCCACCTGCCTTGCAGGCGAGTGGAGAAGTGTGGGTACCTGAGAAGCCCAAATGTTCCACATGGAGTTGGTCACAGTTGCTGTCACTAGAGTGAGATATAAAGACCAGGAAGGCATCTTGGAGTTTGCTGCTTGCCTCTCTGTCCCTTTGGGAAGTTCCTGGGTGGCTTCCTGAGACACTCAGACAATCCTCATATGCCCTGACAAAATGAAGCATGGCCACAGAGAGCTTTATCTCAGCAGCAGATGAGGAAGCAGGCACCCAGAGTCTGTTTCTGAAGCTGACCCTGGAGCAGAGCACTCTCTTGCCTGGGTCACTCTGGGGACCAGAAGGTGAGATTTCACTGTGACCCACAGCAGTGCAGGGGAGTGCCATCCTATCACTGACCAGATAAAGAAACTGAGGCTCAAAGCGCAGTCACCTCAATGAGAGAAGACAGATGCTATATGAAACCCTAGAGGGACAGGGTAGGGTGCCTGCTGTAAGGGAGGTGACACTGTACCAGCAACAAAGATTGTAAGGGAGAGAAGATGCAAAGTACTCGGGGTAGGAGCAACAGAGCCACAAGTCAGGTGGTTTCCATTGCCCTGATGAAAAGCTTGCCCCTGTCCTGAGCCTGCCAAGCTTCTCAGACCTCAGCATGGAGAACATTCTTCCAAAGTTACAGTGGCTGGAGCAAGACCCAGGGATTCTCTTCTGTCTGTCTGCACTGTACCATTTCCAGCTCTGTGGCTCTCCAACCTTGGCTTCTTCCTCTACATGGCGAGGGCACAGTGGCATCTGTCTCCCACGGCTGCTTGTGTAAGCAAGGCACAGTAAACTCTCTGCACGAGACCACTCTATGAGCAGAAAGAACATGGAAGGTAGCGCTGGGAGGACTCACACAGGCTGGACCAGCAGGGCAGTCAGCATAGTGACTTTGATCGGTTGCAGGCTGTTTGAGGCTAACCAGGACTAGAAGCCCTTGACCCAAGTAGTTGACCCCTGGGGGTGGATGAGAGAAGCAGTGAGTTTCCTGGTAAACAGAACCTCACCTTATGAGATTCCTGGTGAGTACTGAGTTTAGGTTTATTTGCGGGGGGGGGCGTGGGGGGGGACTGCTTTGGACCTAACAGGTCAAACATTGCAGTGGCTGGCCGTGCTGTGGATACCATGGTCACTGTAGTGAAGGTGCAGAAATGGTTCTTAGATGGAGCTCACTGCTGCTAACATTCTTGACAGCATTCAGACTGGAGCAGCCTGCACAGTCATGTGATCGAACACATATCATCTCAGTTTATAGATGATAATCCCAGTTTATAGACAGAGAAATCAAGGACAAAGTCATGACACTGGCAAGTTGTTCACCCTCAGCCGCACAGAGGAGTGAGCCGGCTGGATTCTGCCTTCTTTGTCTGTGCTTTCAACTGCAAGAACAGTTCTTTTAAAGTGTGTGTGTGTGTGTGTGTGTGTGTGTGTGTGTATGTGTGGTGTGCATGTGTATTGTGTGGTGTGCATGTGTGTGTGTGTGTGCATCTGTCTTTGCATATGGATATGTGTACCTATTCATGCATGTATGTGTGCATGTGTGTTCCTGTGTCTTCTTGCCACCCATCATATTGTACAGGATTCTCCCTCTTCTCCCTCGTGCATAAAAGCCTCTCCCTCCCTCTGAGCCACTCAGACTAGAGAATGTGCTAACTGGGATCTTTCTATCCGTCTTGATTTTGTGCGATCTATACTGTGTTGTCTATGTTTGCATCCACGCATTAGTGGCAATGATGGTTGCTGGTGGGGCTTATTTCCCGTGGCTCGTCCTCAACTCCCTGTGTCTCTGTTCCCCGTTACTACTCTGGTTCCTTCTTCCTCTGTGGATTCCATGTCTTTCTTCTGGATTTTAAAAATAAGCTCAAATGTCCTGATCTTGTTGCGCACTCCTCCACAATCATGGTCACATGCTGAAGGCCTGGTCCTCAACCACTGTGGCACATTGGAAGCGAGAAATGGGGCCTCTGGTGGAATGGAGAAATGGGGCCTCTGGTGGAATGAAACGAGGTCACTGGGGGCTCTTATGGGGAATTGGGTCTCAGCACTTCCCTCTCTCTTTCTTTCTAATTGTCCCCTCTGCCACATACTCTGTCCCCTCAAGGACCCCCTCAACAAAAGCCCAAAGGCAACAAAGCCACTCAACCACAGACTGAAACTTCTAAAATTGAGTCCAAATAACCTTTTCCCCTTGGGTTGTCCACCCCAGGTGTTTCATTAGTACTGGAAAGCTAGCTCATGTAAGCTTCCAAGTGAGTCTCTTTCTTCCTTGAACAACTCAGAATGGTAATTTAGTTGCATCTAGAATGTTCCTCTGCTGATCTCATTTGGAAGGGAACATATCGCTCCCTGGCTCTCTGCCCCATCATCCCTGTGGACAGCCGGCTGCCATTCCTTGGGAGCAGGTCTGTTTCCTTGGGCTCTGATCAAGATTTCTCTGTTTTTGCAGCTCCACATTTGCCTGAGGCTGGTTTCCATCTCGTCCGTCCTGCTCGGGCTTTGCAGAGATGATTAATGCAGGAAGAGCTACTGGCTCTTGGTTGAAGGGACTATGTTTGCTTAATAGCATTAGTGCTAACATTACTATTGATTATAATTAATAAGCAGGAGAGCTAAGCATCTGTAGGGCTTACTAAGTGCCAGGCGCTATTGTAAGAGCCTTTATAACCAATTCCTTTTACCTGCAAATGGCTGCATAAGAAGAGCTGAAGGGGACCTGAAGCACAGGCAAAGGGGGCTGGGGAGGAGAGCTTGGTGCTGAGCCAGGCAGGTCAGAGTTCAGAGCTTCATCTGATCCTTTGTTAGTCTTTTGTTTTATTTTGTTTTGTTTTTGAGACAGGGTTTTTCTGTGTAACAGCCCTAGCTGTCCTGGAACTTGTTCTGTAGACCAAGCTGGTCTCAAGATCCCCCTGTCTCTGGCTTCTGAGTGTTGGGATTAAAGGTGTCCAGTCTTTTTTAATTGTCTTGAATGCTTCCCTTTTTGCTCCCTAGTTTCCCACTTTGAGAAATATTGTGGGGCTGGATTTGGCCTCTGTGGGACCAGGGCAGAATTGGGGCTGGGACAATAAGATACCATGCTCTCTGGAGCTGGGATAGGTATCAAGTCCTAGTACACATAAGGCTGAGAACTAGGAAAGAATGATGGTCTCCTGGGGGTAAAGAGCCTTCTATGAACTACCAAAATGCTGTGGGGCACTTTCTGACATCCCAGTGTCATCTGTGGAGCCTATAACATCCCAGCAGAAAGCAGACCACTCAGAATGCCATCATCGCCACCATCCTCAGAGGAGCTGAGCCCAGCAGATGAGACCCACTCCTGACCCAAGCATCGTCAAGACTCCTTAGTGACATGTCTGCATCCAGCTGACCATACAATCAGCAGCTAACTGTCACCTGTCACACAAGTGCCCAGACCGTGGATCTCATTTCCACTCAGGTTTGTGGGAGCCTAGTGCCTCATATTGGATGAGGCCTCTCTGAACCTGAGAGACACATCATAGCCAGAAAGAACATTTTTAAAAGCATTCGTTTTCTGAGTGTTTCCATGTTTCTGTGCCTGATCCAGGACTCTTTGCAGGTAACAGAGCAACACACACCATTTAAGGACAAAAGAAACTGTTAGAGATGGGAAGCCAGAGGATTGGCTCAGGGCGTAAGAGAGACTATCAGAAAATCTGAGTTGGGACTCTATTACCCACACGATTGGGACCCCAGTACCCACACTGGGTCTCACATGCCTGTAACTCCAGTTCCAAATGATCCAACGACCCTTTCTGGCCTTCATAGGCAAGCACACACACAAATAGATCTTTTCAAAGAAAAATAGTGAGGAGGAGTATGATCCTCATGCTGGAGGCCTTGTGTCAGGGCCAGGGCTCCTGATGCTGTGAGAAGATAAACCCCTTGGAGTGAGGGGGCGGAGGAGAACAGAAACCATTGAGGTTGTCCAGGTGGCCAGAGGAAATGTGAGAAAGTGATGTTTGGGAGTCAGTGTGAAATATTTGAGACGAGGAGTTGCTTTTTAGCAGATTCAATAGTCTACCCTTTTATCCTATCACTCTTATATCCCTTCTTTTTTCTTTTCAGATAGAGATCCTTGAATATAACCTCCTTTGATTAGTTTTTTTTCCTAACCATGACCAATAACAACTTGCAATGAACCCCCCTAAACAATGACAAACATTCATAACCCACTCAATGACCAAAAAACATTCACCCCCATCTCTTGGGAATGTGGGTATCATGTTCTTAAAATTACTTCCTGTTTCTAGGGGCAATGGTATCTTTAGGGGACTCTGAGAAAACTGGGATACCGGTCAAGTCCTGGGAGAGTTAGCTGTACCATTTGCTCTCAGTCTCTGTGTGATGGGAAAGTAGATCTCACCTGAAGTCCTGGCTGGAGTAGTCTGTGAGGCTGGACCACCTTAGCCAGCAGCTTTGAAGTTGTTCTAGATGCAGATTTTTGAGGAAACTGCAACTGAGGCAATCTGGGAGGACGGATCACCTGGGCTACTGTCTTATCTTCATTGGTATCTGGTCTGTTTGTTCTAAAAGCACACAAACTTTTAAAGGTAACACACATTAGCACAAGTATGGAATGTGTGTTACACACAAATCAGCTAAAGAT
>JAQHUG010000031.1:8785783-8808912 GCA_028555095.1 Dicrostonyx torquatus | reverse complement strand
AAGTGGGGTGCAGGTGAAGAAGTGCAGGTGGAGGGGTGAAGGTAGAGAGGTGCAGGTGGAGGGGTGCAGGTAGGGGTGCAGGTGGGAGTACAGATGGAGAAATGAAGGTGAAGGTATGGGGGTTGCAGGTGGAAGGGTGCAGATTGGGGTGCAGGTGGGGGTACAGATGGAGAAGTGAAGGTGTGGGGGGTTGCAGGTGGAGGGGTGCAGGTAAGGGTGCAGGTAAACAGGTGCAGGTGGAGGAATATGGATGGAGGGGTGCGGGTGAGGGCATACAAATGAAGAAGTGCAGGTAGAGGGGTACAGATGGGAGGGTGCAAGTGAAGGGACACAGATGGAGGGTACAGGTAGGGGTGCAGGTGGAGGAGTGCAGGTGAAGAAGTGCAGGTGGAAGGGTGCAGGTGAGGACAGGCTGTCCTCAGTCACAGCTGTTTCGGTGCAGGCAGCCAGGGCTCTCTCCCTTCCCCAGACACTGAATACAAGGCTGGAACTCCCTTGTTCTCCTGAGAAATTGTCACAAAGAACGAAAGAACGATCGCTGTACCTGCACCATTCTCCATGGTGATATTTTGTAAGTGACAAAAAGAGGGAGTGGGTGCTGAGAGAGGGGCAGCAGGAAATGAGAGGAGCGCTGGGGCAAATGCTTTTCCAAATGTCAGCTCCAACTTTGCAGGGAAACTGGATTAAAGGCTCGTTACAAATGCATTTTGCCATCAGAGTGAGAGATCCGTCTCCCCAAACGCTTTGCTCTGACGGTTGGCGTCAAAGAGTTTGACAGAACTCATTTTTCCATCAGACGCATGAGATCAAGGTAGCAACAAAACCCGTTTCACGAGGAGCACCAGGCTCACTTACCTTGATGGAGGGGGCGAGAATTCCAAAGGGAGCACTGGGCTTGCTGCTTACCTTGATGCAGGAGGATGGATGCTGGCAGAGCTCAGGGTCATTTTTCCTCTGGAAATTTCCCTTGTTTCAGGAGTCAGTGGACAGGCAGGGACTGGGCTGCGAATGGCAGAGTCTTCCTCCAGGTCCACCATGCTATGGGGAAGCCAGCACAGGCTTTGCCATCCAAGTCTCTCACCCTATTTCCCCTCCACCACTGCTGGACCCTTTCCTGCTGTTCCCAGAGACACAGACATCCTGGGTCACTTTGTTTTGTCCCCACAACCGTCAAGGTGTATCTCTTCAACAACCCCAGCAACCTCCACAGTGGCCTCACCCGCTCTGACCCTCAGGATCCTCCTCTTCCACGGAGGTGATGTACACCAGGGGACTGCGGGTTTTATGTATCCACAGGGGCACTGAGACTGACCAGGAGCACAGTAGGCTTTCAGCTGCTGGTTATCCCAGGACTCTGTGTGGGTGAAAGGCCGGTGGGTCAGTCTACAGGGATCCAATTCAGAGGCACAACTGCCCTCTGCTGTTTGGGCTTTGTGGATGATGTGTGGAGGAGATTCCGCCACTGCACCTGTTTTCCTTGACTATAAACAAAATGCCAGAGGAAGCGGCTTACAAGAAGAGGTTGACTTTGGCTCCTCACGGAGATTTTGGTGCTGGTCACTTGGCTTTGAGGCTGTGTCACAGCAGACAGCATGTAGGAGTGCAGAGTGACTTGTTTCAAGCCAACAGCAGGCTGAGGAGACAGAGGGACCTGGTATAACCTTCAAAGCCACAGGTCCCACAGTCTGCTTCCTAGAGCCCCACCCTAGTTTCCATTGCCTCCAAACAGCACCACTGTGGGAATTTGAATGAAAATGGTCCCTAACGAAAAGTGGCACTGGTGAGAGACATGGCCTTGTTGGAGAAGGCGTGACCTTGTTGAGGGAAGTGTGTCACTGTGAGCCAAGCTTTAAAGTCTCATACATGATCAAGATATTGCCTACTGTCTCAGACCACTTCCTGTTGCTTGTGAGTCAAGATGTAAAGTTCTCAACTCCATCTCCAGCACCATGTCTGCTTGTGTGCTGCCATGCTTCCCACCATGATGACAATGGACAAAACCTCTGAACTGCAAACCAGCACAATTAAATGTTTGCCCTCATAAGAGTTCCCATGGTCATAGTGTCTCTTCACAGAAACAGAGACCCTAACTAAGACAGCCATCAAAGTGTGGCAGCATCTGTGGATTCATCTACCAAGGTGGTCAAAGCCCATGTGATCCCAGTCACCTTCTGGAAAGCTCCAGCCCAGACCTCCTGGGACACCTCCAATCCAAATTCTGACAGCCTCTGAGCCAGGCACCCAGAGGTGTGAATCCCATCTCCCCCACTGGCTTGCTGTGTGTCATAAGACGGGTGTCTGCCCCTCTCTGCGCTACAGCTTCTCCATTGTCAACATGGATGATACTGATCTTGAGTGCCAAGCACGGGTGATGCTCTCTAAGAGTTAAGAAAGATGGCAATGATGGGGGTAATGATAATGAGGACACGGGCACAGCGAGTGTGATGAGACAGCATGGGTTAGTACGACGGCCAGGATGTTGATCATTGATGAGCATGGAGACCCTTCCCCCAGAAAGGTGGTCACCATGGTAACAGCAGTAATGTCAATGGCACCTTGGATTCTGTCTTCTCAAGCACAGGGCTCTCTGCCCTCGCAGCAACACCCTGTCTTCCTCAGCAAGACACAGCTGACAGAACTGAGTCTCTATGGCCTTGGGTGATAAACTTCACACCCAGCCTCAGGTTCCCCGGGGGCTGCCCAGAGCAGTTCCAAAGACCACCACAGTCCTTCTGGCCTCATGGTTGAGCCTCTGTCCACCCCCGCCCCATGCAGCTCCTCCTTGATCCTCCCCCAGACTCCTTCCTCTTTTCTTGAGAAAAAGTCTCCATTAAAGCCTTCCCTGGGCCTCGTTTTTTTCTGCTTGTTTTTCTTCCCGTTGTTCCTAAAGCAGAAGTTCCCCACAGCTTATGTCGGTGAGTTACACCTCCTGCACTGTTGATTCAGGTGTTAATTTGGACAATGTAAATATTTACATTCTATCCAAGCACACAGGACCCTGTCTTGGCAGTTCTTCACTTTCCAGTTTCCTGAGAGCCATGAAGTGAGAAAGATGCCCAGGTTTCTCTCTGGAGTCAGTGGGAGAACAGGCATGCGCCTGCCCATGAGGAGGCCTTGTATGTGTGTGCTTTAGAACAGGCCGCGTATGTGTATGCTTTCAAGGAGGCCGCGGTTCACAATGGGAACCAGGTCACTCCCAGGTTGGGGAATGAGCTCTCTATATCGCCCGAAGCCTTTCTAAGCACTGCCCACGTGCCAGGTCATTGCAATCCAGATCACCAACCTCACACCCTGGCAAGCGAATTTGGAGGTCCCCCTCCCCCCGAGCCTCCCTGAAACAAGGCAAGAAGAGCTGTGACAGAGGTCTGCTCAGACCCTGGCCAGGCTGTGTGCTCTGGGAGTCACATAGCTCCTCCTTGCAGAACAGTCTCATGCAGGGCAGCTGCTGCCCAGCAAATCAGCAGGCCAGGAAGCACCAGGCATCGGGGAAGAGAGACAGCCAGAAAAGGTCGTCACAGGATGCACCAGGTCTCTGCAGGAGACAGGAGCAGCGTTGCTGTGTGAGTGCAGTGGTCATTGTTCGCCACCGGACAGGGCACAGCGTGTCTAGCTCTTTGCCCACACGTTCTCAGCTCTCTTCCCACACACCAAGAAGTCACTTGCACGAGGCATCTGACACAAGGGCCAGGGCCATGAATTAAACCAACTGAGGACCCAGTGGCTGCAGAGCCCTCATTCACAACCAGGGTGTCATGTTGGCAGACCAAATCCACCATCAGCAAAAGCTACCAACCACTCCCATCCTGATATTGAAGATATTGAATCCCAGACCATTAGAACTGATGGGGATGCTGGGACACTGTTAGCCCTGCATTCCCCCATCTTGCCTGCTGCTGGCCACACACAGGAGCTGAGCCCTTGAGATGTAGTTGGCCTGAATGCAGATGTCATTGTGGCCAGCTTTAGTGGCACACACCTTTAATCCCAGGACACAGGAGGCAAAAGCAGATTAGACAAGTCTATACAGTAAAATCCTTGCCTCAAAAATGACCAAGCAAACAAACAAACAAAATGTGGAAACACTTGTATTTACCTTGTGACAAAGCCCCTCCGTGTGTAAGATTTGACCTTCCCTGGTGTTAGGCACCCATACTCGTCCACAGACCAAAAGTATTGCATGGAGAACTTCCATTAAAGTACTCACAGAGATAAACACTCCCTCAGATTCCACACCTCTAAGTAGCATTGTCAGACCTCAGAGGAATCTTGTCTGTCCACGCACAATGAGAATCCTCCTTTCTCCAATGTGTCCCCAAGGTCTTTGTTATCTTCCCACTCATCAAACAGTGGCTATCACAGGGCTTGGACATAAGCAACCCTCTGTTACTTAAAAATGGCTCTTCCCACCGGAGTCCCCATGCTGCACTTGGCTTTTGTTGGGAATACACCACAAAGAGCCTCTCTCCACGCAAAGGTGAAGGGAAAGCTCTGCACAAGAGCTGCGGTGCAGGAGAGTGAAGACAGCCCACAATGAACATGCTTCCTCGGGAATATTTCTCTTTATGTACTCGGTGTAGTGGTGACCCGCTGCAGCCCAGGAGCAACGATCTTACTAGGAAGATTAGCTTTTACAGTGATAAATCTACTCCATCGTGTTAGCTGACAGAAAACACAAACCCCCTCCCCAGCTGAGGTGTGTCCCCTCCCTGTCTCCAGAGACCTTTCTAGAAGATGAGATTGGGGATCTGATCCTGGCTTAGAAGAACAGGTTTTGTGGTTCGAAAATAAAATGTCTCCCAAAGGCGCATGTGTTTGGACACCTCATCCCCAGCCGGTGGTACGGTTTAGGAAGTTGTAGAACCAACAAGACCTTTGGGGAGCGAGAGCATTGACCTCACTGGTACTAGTCACCATCATGAGAGTTCAATTCATGGCTTAATTGACAAATTCGACTTGATTGTAGACCTGAATGCACATGGGGAAACTGTAGATAAGAGATGTGTTAGCTGCAGGGTCAAGGTCTGGGAGGTGTCTTCACGGGCCAGGGGGGCCACTGCATCAAATACAGGGTGACGTGGCATGCTAAGTCAAGCAGAGACTCATTACAGGAAGTTGCTGCTGGTTAACTTTGTAAACAGGTCTGCTGAGAAACTTAAGGCCGCATGCATGATTCCTCCTGAGTATTCTCCAGTCCCTGGAACAGCTACGCTTAGTGTGGGGCTGGAATGGAGGCAGCCAACCGAGGGGCTGGAATGGAGGCAGCCAACCGAGGGGCTGGAATGGAGGAAGCCAACCGAGGGGCCGAGCATCCACTGCAGCCTCACAGGCCTGGTCTGCAGCAGGAATGGAGCCCTCGGGGAACGTGGCTGCAGGGAAAGCTGAGTGTCAGAGACCCATGAAAAATGAAAGGATAAAAGAAAGAGGGAGAAAGGAAATCTATAATCCTCCGGGAAAGGAGAGGCTCCATTTATCAGCTTCTCTTTGAACTTGCTTTTTAAAAGTCACTAGGAACACAGGGGCTACTTAGCTGTTGACGCTGAGTGTGAGGGGATTGTTCGCCTGGGTCTGCAGGTCTCAGGAGAATGGCTTGAGCGCTGTCAAGTGTCTCACGAATGGCCCAGGATGGCTGCAAGGCCCTGCCCCTGAGCCCTCTGTAGTTCTGCCTCTGGTTGCTGTGTGACCTTGAGAAATCAGTCTCCGCCTCTGGGCTTCTTCTCTCCCTTGTTCCTTAGAGACAGGGAGGGCCAAGGGACCTTCAATGACATACAAGGCTGGGAAGATGCAGGGTTTGGGGAGTATCTTAGTTACTGTTGCTGGGATAAAGAACATGACTAAAAGCAACTTGGGAGTCCATCGTGAAGCGAAGGCAGGGCAGGAAGCTGTAGGCAGGAACTAAAGAACTGAAGCCGGGGCCGTGATGGAACACTGCTTCCTGGCTTGCTCCTCCTGGCTCACTCCTCCTGGCTCGCTCAGCCTGCTTTCTTATACACCAGAACCATGTGCCCAAGGGTGGCACCACCCACAGTATCCTGGGCCAACCTACACCAATCTTTAATCAAGAAAATGCACTACAGACTTATCTACAGGCAAATATTTACAGGCATTTTCTCTGTTGAGAGTTCCTCTTTCCAAATGACTCTAGTTTGTGTCAAGTTGACAAGAAAGTAACCAGGACAGGTGAAAGGAAGAGAGACCAGGTTGGAGAAACAAGCTTCACCTACCTCAGAAAGGGAAGAAAAGGGTGGGCCAAAGGTGCCAGGAAGGGGCGGGACTGAAGATGACCAGGAGAGGGGGGCCCACTCACTATTCGGTTCTCTCTACCAGGAAGCCAGTCCCATCCCTCCCAGACCTCTGGAAAAGGCTGCATCAAGGCTGTCCTCCAGATTGCTCTGGACTGTGCTCACGGCTCCAGAGTATCTCTCGCCCATCCCTTCTCTCCCTGTGCTTCTGCAACAATTCTTCCCGCCCACAGCCACATCCAAATGAGGTTGAGAACAGGGCACCACCAAAATCTGCATGCACCTCCCTTGGTAAGATGCCTCAAAACACCCCAGGGTCTCAAAGACCAAGATCAAACATCTCCAACTGGGTGTGGTAGGGCACGCCTTTAATCCCAGTACTTAGGAGGCAGAGGCAGGCAGATCTATGTGAGTTTGGGGCCAGCCTGGTCTACACAGTTAGTTCCAGAACAGTCAGGGCTGCATAGTGAGGCCCTCTCTCAAAAATCAACAACAAAAAGTAAACAAAACAAAATCATTCTTCTTCTGTCACTTGGTACAGTCCCTCCCTTCTTTTTCCAGATTCACCTGGTTCCACGGAGCCTCCACCTGCAGGGCCCACCAGTCAGGTTCTGAACTCCTATGCCCTTTCAGCTGCCATAGGGTCGTGGCCCACACTGTCCTTGGGGCCTAGAGGAGACGGCTTTACCTTCTTTCCCCAGAGCTTCCTCATTTCTCAGATCTCAGTGTGATGTCCCCATCCCAACGTGATGTCCCTTCCTCTCAGAAGTCCTCCCAGCCTTCTGACAGAGTAGACTGTGACACAATCCCCCAGATCACTGGGCACCTTGACCTTGGTACACTGACTCCAGGGCATTGCTGAGGTACCTGATGACCACCCATGTGTGGCCATGAGCTCTGGGCTACAAACCGAGGTTAGTTTTAGTCACAGCTGTGGAGCTGACAGGGAGTCTGTCATGTTGCAAGCACCCTGGAAATCCTGTGGAAGGAGGGCAGTGGGGAGCCATGTGGTGGAGACAGCCCTGCTCAAAATAGACTACAGCATCCCAACCAGACTGGTGGCTGAGGACAGGAGGGCAGGGATGGATCTTTGCTTTTGACCTTCCATTCTGGTCCCCAGGACCTCAGCCCCAGAGTTCTCTGCCCAGAGAAGGCCTGAAGACCATTGGCTGGGACGAGGACCGGTAGATTACTGGTTTCTCAGGGTAGCAGCTATTGTCTTTTAAAGGAAAATGGTTGCCAAGATCCTCAGGCTCTTAGCGGAGGGACCCACCAGCTTCCTGTCCAGGGGCTCTACCCACCCTGAAGGCCAGAGACCATGGAGAAGGCTCTGGGCCCAGTAGCTCCAGGCCCAGATGCATGTGTGCAAGACCAAGACAGAGAACCCAGGGCCTCTCTGACAGCGCAGGCACAGCACACATCTGCTGAGCCCTGGTGCAGCGGAAAAGCTTCCTTGGTTGTGAAGAACAGATGCAGAGCTGGGCAGTGGTGGTGCACACCTTTAATCCCAGCACTCAGGAGACAAAAGCAGGCAGATCTCTGTGAGTTTGAGGCCAGTCTGGTCTACAAGAGCTAATTCCAGAACAGGCTCTAAAGCAACACAGAGAAACTCTGTTTTGAAAAGCCAAAAAAAAAAAAAAAAGAAAGAAAAGAAAAGAAAAGGAAAAGAAAAAAGAACAGGTGCAGCTCCAGGCAATAGTTGGAGGCCCATCCATGAACAAGACATAGTCCTAGCCAGAAGGGACTCCACCTGTTAGACAGAGCACCCACAAAATGTCAATACATCCTGGGTGCTGGAGATGCCAAGAAAGAACCATGCGCAAATGCACAGAGCTGTGCCATGGAGGTCAATGGTCACCAGAGCCCACTGGGCACCACTGCCTCCCGTGCCCCTGCTAACTGGTTTGTCTGTGGGTCCGGTGTCAGCACTGCCTCCTTGTACAGAACAGGAGGGCTTACAGAATTTTAGTAGCTCGCTCCGTGTCCCACACAGTGAATGAATAAGGGCTGGAGTCAGAGTTCACACTCAGGTTCTCCTTCACAACATACTTCTGACCAACTCCAAATCATCTCCAAATAAGGTGGAAATCCAGAAGTTTGTAGAAAGTTGACATCACGGGGCTCAGAGCCACAAGCATGGAAACATGTTCCAGACAGATGCAGCAGTAGAGAGATGGTGGGTCGGAATCGGTGAACTCAGAGACAGAACGATGGATGTCACCTGCCTCAGCAAAAGGGAAGAGATCAACTGGCTCCCTTACGGCTCACACAGCAGAGTGAAATGCTCACAGTCCTCTCATCGGACATCCAGTGGGAGAGGAGGATAAGAGTTTTCAGAGGAACAACCAAAGAGAACTTCCAGATTTGATGAAAAACACAGACCTACATACCCAAGCTGAGTGGCGTGACCAAAGATGAACACTCGAAAGTGGTAGGCTGAAACATGATAATCAATTTTTTTAAAAATAAAACTATGGAAGATAAACTTTAGAGCAGTCAGAGAAACAGTATAATTATCTAGTGGAGGAGATACTCAAATAGGTTTCTACAATAAAGAAGTAAAAAAAAAAACCCACCACTGTTGTAATAGGTGCGGGTTGTGTTTCCATCATCTGAGAGGAGCACAGCCATTTGTTCCCAGTGCCTGGCTCCTGGCCACAGCCGCACAGCTCGTTTATACCCAAAATGATTACACACTGGATTCATTTAACACACTGCCTGCCCATTAGTTCTAGCCTCTATTGGCTAATTCTCACATTGTATTTCAACCCATTTTTAATAGTTTGTAAGTCTTCATGAGGTAGTGGGCTTACCGGGAAGATACAGCATGTTTGACCCTGGTGGCTTCATGGCGGGCTCTCTCTCTGACCCAGTCTTCTTCCCAGCATACTGTTCTCTTTTCCCCGCCTATCTAAGTCCTGCCCTATCAAAAGCCAAGGCAGTTTCTTTATTCAACCAATAAAAGCAGAGAAATACAGAAGAACCCTCCTACACCACACCACGGTCTGGTTAACTGAAGAAAGGGGAGGTTATAGATGGGAAAATGACAAGCTTCAGATTCTATTTAAGAAATCTCTGCACAAACCCAGAAACAAGATAGGAGACAAAATCAGGGACACTGGGAGTGTTTCAGCCTAGGTACTACAGCCATCACAAAGAGAAAAACGCCCAGCAACTCCCAGCCAGTAAACACAGCACCTCTGTCTGCAGGCCTGCCCTCAGAGACTGACCAACAAGTGGTACGTCAGGCTGTGGCTGAGAAAGAAGGCAGGCTGAGGAGTCGACTCCAACAGCAAAGTGCTCACTGAAGGAGTGTGCGGACCCAGATCCCAAAACCCCACATAGAAAGCTGGGTGTGGTAGCCTGTGCCCATAATCCTAGTGCTAAAGAGATGGAGGCAGGATGAACCCTGGGACTTGCTGACCAACCAGCCCAGCTTACCCGGTGAGTTCCAAGCTTAGTGAGAGATCTTGCCTCAAAAAAAAAAAAAAAAAAAACAAAAACAAACAAACAAAAACGAGGTGGGAAGATACTGAGGAACGACATCTGAGGCTGACCTCTGACCTCCACACACAAGTACAGGAGTACACACCCACAAAAACACACGCACAGAGGGGCAGGGGCTTACTGAAAGGGCGAAAACCCAGCCTGAAGGAACAAAGCAAGCGTCCTGGCACACAAGTGTTCCTTGTATTGAAGGGATGCTGTCTTTATAATTAAGTGGTCCAGAGAGAGAGCTGTGCTAACATGACTCTCATTCACCTGAGGCAGGATCTCGTTACATGGCGAAATATATTTCTATCTAGAAATCAATGGAAGCCCATGGGGAGAATTACTAGCTAAATAATGAGAGCGGATGAGTCAATAGACCCTCGTGAGCTGCTGAGATGAGGCCACAGCTCACTCCTGATTATAGGGCCAAAGACATCAAATTGATAACGTGGTGATACTGAACTATGAGAAAATGTACAAATTCTTAGGGAGAAGACAGGAGTCAGCTAACATCACGGACAAGTTGTCTGGGCTGCAGATTTTCTGTTCATGGGACTGAGTCGGGGACAGCCCCCTGCCACCCCATATGAGCCCTGGGCTGGACCACATCTCATGAAGCTATGTCCCTCCAAGGTCTATTCCCAAAACCGAGGTGACCCCAGCAGAACTGTTTGTGGCAGTCACAGAGCAGAGTCCTGAGTTCCTATTCTCTCCCCCACAGCAAGTGGCCCTATCTTTTCACTGCCTTGAGCCTTCAGCAGCACAGGGCTCAAAAAGGAAGCCCTGGTGTCTTTGGTGCAGGGCGGACTAAGACTTTTCTGTCTTGGTGGGGTAAGGAATAAAACACTCGCACACTCCCTTGGTGACTTCCTTCAGACCTTTTCTTCACTCGTCCCTTGTAGTCTCCATTCTTGATATTCCTGGTGGTTTCCTGCTCTCATTCCTGATGTGTCCCTGCCAGCCCATTTTACCTCTCTCTTTGTTCTTTCCATTACAGCTTATGTACCCCAGCAAGATGTTTCAGGAAATATAAGAATTACAGTGTGGCTACATTCTGTTTTTCAAGTGAATGATTACAATGAATACAAGAAAACCAACATGTTTTTCATATCCCTTACATGATTAAACATTTTACATATTACAGGTGAAAAACAAATTGTCCCAGGAACCCACATACATTCATACCCAAGCAACTTGTTATAGATTAACCATGTGGGTAAGCACACTATTCTTCTCAGTCATATCTTTTACTAGCAAGTTGCGTTTTGCAATTACAAAGAAAGGAACAATTTACTTTATTACTGACCTTGAAAGGGAATCTTATAAGGAATCTTAAAGGAATCACAAACCTAAACTTTTATATATAAAACAGAATCAGCCAGCTCTATTTTAAACATTTAGAGTACATACCCTCTCATCAATAGTTTCTTGTATCAGGAGATTGAAGGCAAAAATGGGCATGAGGAATTAATCATCACCTTTGGTTAGCAACCAGTCCTAGCAAGAAAGACACATAAGCTAAAGATAATTGGGCTGCTTTGTTCTTGTTCCCTGACCTTGACAAGTTCCACACTCAATTATGTGCCCTTCTAAAACTTTCTATTGTCTTCTTGGGTTTTTCACCTCAAAGCTATTTAACAAAAACATCTTAGTCTAACTTCGTTATTTTCAAAGCTTTATTTCGGCTATTATGAACTCCAAAACCTGTGAACGCATCTCCCAACATTAAGATTAGAATTTAAACTAGCTGGCCTACTGGGACTCAATTGTTTTTCTTAATCATTAACCTAAGTCACAGTCTATAGGGCTCCTCAATAGAAACTCGTGTGTTCTAGCTGTGTGACACTTCCTTGTTTTATTTTTTAGTCATCAGAACTCTATATGAACTAACATTATTATCAATTAGACAGTACAACGTAGGGAGGAATCATCTTCATAATAATCCACAGGTAAATGTCCAGTAGAACAAGATATTTCCATGAGATAAACACCCACACTACAGGCAGTGGGGCTCTCCCCACACCCATTCACGCTGTGCCAGAAACAGAGAAAGATGGAAGCAGCAAACATATAAAGGAACAGCGGAAGCACCAGACATTCTGAGGTCTGTGGTCTCGGACCTTTCCTGTCTGAGACTGATCCGTCAGAGGGTTCCTTCCCAGTGGGCTGACACCTTGAACTTCAGTTGCTACCTGCTGCTCCTCTGGCATTGTCACCTGCCATGCCTGGTGCTTTTACAGCCCTCTTCAGTTTGTAAAGTCATTTGTCTTAGGGGATCCCTGACCGGGTGCTTGGGAACCAAGATCCTTGGAGTCAAATCCCACTTCCACTTCATTCCGGATGACTCCAGATAGGGTGTTTTCCACATGTGCCTCAGTTTCCCCATCTGTAAAACAAGACTGACAGTATCTCCGATAGGATTCCAGTGGTGTCTGTCCAGGGAGATCACAAGGCCTGTAAAGTCCAATGAGAAGAAATTCCACAGTCAAATCAGAGCTCTGCATCCCACTCACCCTTTACAGAAGGGGACACTGAGGCACAGAGAAGAGAAACGGGGTGCTGCAGGGCCAGCATCCAGACCTAGTACTATCACTTCCTTCCTGCTTTGTCTCCTGGAGGAGAGAGAATATAAGGAATATGGGGCTTCTGGCTATTGTCCCTGTGTGTGGAGCCAGGGACAGGGACAGTGATATGGTCACACTCCCAACATGGACTGAGTGGTGCTGTTGCTCATGGGGACAACTTCATTCCCACCTCAAAGCAGAGACAAGAGTCCAAGGTCCCACAGATGATGCTGTCAAGTCAACTCGGTACCTGGCATTCATGGCTATCATTGTCCTCAATCGTCCCCTCAAGTGTTGAGTGCAGTCTGTCATAGGTGATGACAACAAGGCTCAGGGCAGGCTTGGGATCCCCACAAGGCTCCACAGCCAGAGAGAGGAAGGATCCCACTAAATCCACTCCCGAGATGTCATTGTCTACCCTGTGACCAGGTGGGTGTCTCGCTTCCCTTTTCTGTACTCAGTGCCTTGGATGGGGAATTGGCAGAGCTGCTGGAGGGAGGGCATATGGAACCAGGAAGGTAGGCTGGGCCTGCAGCCTCTGGGAAATCACTTGGCTCCTGCCTGCACTTGCTGGAATCGCTGCCATTTCCAATCCCAGTGCTAAGCGTGAGCCTCCTTGGAGACTCGGACAGGAGAATCTCATTCTCTCTGTCCTTGGTATTGGCAGAACCATGTATCTACCTTAGAAACAGAAGTTACCTCTTCACGGGGTTTGGGGAGAACCCCACAAATGGATGCTTATTAGCCTCATTATCGCTCCTCCCAAGGTCGGAGGTCACATCAATAACTCCTTCTAGCCTGCAGCCCACTGCAGAGCTGCAGTGAAGCTGTCTCAGCTGTGAACTTGTGAGCCTAGCTTCCTCCTCAAAATCAATGGTAAAGCTGGCTTCTAAATCCCCGTCAGCTTGGAGTTCATAAACCAAAGCCTTTTATAGACTCCTTCTGGGCTAGTCAGGGCTCAAAGGAGGTGCCATCCTGGAGTCTCTATTTCCCTAAACTCTGCTCAGGTCCAGGGGACCAGCCTGGCGCTGATGCTATCAGTAGGAGAGTGATGACCCAAACAAGCAAGCAGTTGTTTCAAACGCCTTATCCCTCACCAGTCACCCATAGTGGACACTCTTACCTAATAAAAGCCCAGTGAGCTAGGCAAGAAGTTCTCAGGGGAATAGAAAGGCTTCCTGGCTTAGAACTTTCCCCAGGATGTCATGTTCAGGTCATACTCATCAATTTCAGGATCCGGAGATACCCAGTGCCTGCTGTTCACCTCCAAGTTCATGACTTTACAGTCAAGCAGAAGTCCTGCAGATGCGAGGTGGAAGGAGTCAAACACATCCCCAGACTCCTCCTGGTAGCACCGTGTCAGTGAGAGTCAGCCATGGCTCTGCTCTGTGCTGCAGCCATGTACACCATTCTGAAGTCCACAGAGGGACAGGGACCAAGGTCAGGCTGGGGGTCCTGTGTTAATGTTCTCATCACTGATACACAGCCTGTGGGTTCGAGGTTGGAGTGCGAAGAGGGCAGGAGCCAAGACTGAAGACCCTGTGTCCTGGGATCTCTCCAGCCCCTTCACAGTGTGTCTGCTGGGCAGGGGGCATTAGAAGCTTCCATTCATGACAGCAGAAACTGGCAGCCAGCCAACTGCCCCCAGCCATAGATACATTTCCTCAGGGAGTGAGAGAGTCAGGAATCAGGAGTCAGCAGTTAACCAGGAACTGCGCAGATGGAATGTGTCAGGATCTTCGAAGGCACTGCACTGTGGTGGCCTCCTGGCAGTGAGTGGACTTCAGAGTCACACACACCTGCTGACATGGGCACTTGAGAGTCCCAGAATTCAAGGTACAGAGCGAGGGAGAGAGTTACTCAAAAGGCTAGTGAGCATCAATCCTCGGTGAATCCACAGGGAAACTGAAGCAGAGAGAGAGGAGCAGGGAGCTGCCCAAAAACACACAGCAAGACCATGGTTGGACTGGGAGTGAGCTCTGTGTAGAAGCAGATCATGGCGGTTCAGAGTACATAGCTAAGTACAAGATCAAGGCCATGGATGCTGATGACGGAGCAGCCTGTGGCTCAGTGAAGATGTGGAGCTTGAAGAGGCAGGAAGGGAAGCCTGGTCTGAACACCATCTCTTCATGTGTTTGTATGGGATCTTGTGTAGCCAAGGCTGGCCTCACACTGTTCATATAGGAAAAATGATCTTGAACTTCTGATCCTCCTGCCTCCAAATGCCAGGATTGTAGACATGGCCCACTTTGCTCTCTTGATGCTTAGAGAGAATGCAGTGTGCCCAAAGACAAGAGCATAACTGACATCATCCCTGAGTACTCAAAATGCCGCTGTCACCTAAGTCTTAGTAGGAACGTCTGAGGTCAGCAGAGATGGAACTCAGGTTTCACTCACAGTGGGTAGAATGAGTTCATAAACCTTGCTATGATGTCCCTTTGAAATGAAAGTCATGACCCTCCTGGGGACACGGGTTGGTGAATTCTCATGCCCTTAGTCTATCAAACCATAACCCACCAAGGATTCCTTTCCCCAGTCACTCTCCACCTTGTTTTCTGAGGCAGGGTCTCTCACTGAACCTGGAGCTCGGGCCACTGGCTGGCCAATGAGCACTAGGGATCCACCTGCCAGAGACCCACACTCCTGCAAGCTTTTCCTGTGGATCCTGGGGTTCCAAACTCAGTGATCTGTCCAGCTCCCACATCTTCTCCCTGGTAGTGTAGACCCCGCTTCCTGGGGAAGCCTACTCTTTGAGAAGAGAATCTTATCACACCTAGGAGTGAGGAGTTCCCCTACCTGCAGCCCACAGTCCCCAAGAAACACCGAATGAGATTCCTCCCTGAGGCTCGTGTTCCCAGATCTCACTGTGTTCTCCACACACAGAGCTCCGGTGTGGACGGTGGGGGTAGTGGGTGGAGGCAGCTAGGAGTTGCAGAATGAGTCTGTCTGAGCATCCCCCGTTGACACAAGCCTGTATATCTAGCACTCTGTAATCTAATGAAGGAGGATTGATGTAAGTGTACAGTTAGCCTGGGCTACACAGTGCACCCGAGTTGGCTGAGGCTACACAGCAAAACCCTGTCTCGGAAACAAAGCCAAGTAGTTCTTTTAAGAAGTATCCTAGAGACAGAACAAGGACTGAGGAATCCAGGCTCCAGAAACTATAGCTATGTTTGACCCCGAGCAAGCTAAACATTAAATCTAGCCTGATTAAAACAAATCTTCACGCCAAAGGCTTTTTTCAACTTGGTTCCTATTACGAGCTACCACATGTCGGCTTTCAACAAAAATCACAGGAGATGATAAGAGAGAAGAAAAAAGGTGGATAAGAAGAAACAAAGGGAACTTAAGAACCAGGCTCAGAGACAACGTAGATCTGAGAACCATCAGTGGGGAATCTCAAACAACTACGATGGCTATGTTGAGAGTGTCAGGGTGAGAGCAAACGGCTGTGAATCCAGGAAATGGACTCTCAGGCTCCGAAGGAAAGGCTAGCCATGAAAAGGTGTGGTAAGAGAAACGGACGCTGTTCATAGATTCATCAGTAGACTGGATATGGCCCCAGAAAGGAGCAGATGAACTCAAAGATGACTCCCATATTGCTTTCCCACCTGAATGCAAAAGATGTAGCTACGTGTAATAAAACAGACCTCTGTCTATAAGAACCAGTGGGCATCTCATAATACCTAACCTACTTCCTCACATCTAGAAGAGCCAAAGGAGAAGACAGAGGTGAAGAGCCAGGGATCGCCCAGGTTTCTCAGTAGAATCAAGGGGAGAAAAGACCAAATCCACAGCTGTCCAATTAAAGCAAACTGTGTTTCGGGGTGCATGCAGGACTGGTCAGCTGGCTGTCTCATCCTAAATCGAGACTTGAGAGGGCAGCCACTGCTGGCCCCTTGAGGTCCTTTTTATAGGAGAGATAAGGTGATCACAAGGGTGAGAGAGTTGGCTGTTTTATGTTGTTAGAAAAATACAATGAAACAGAAGGAACAAGGATAAAGCTATCCATCATGTGAACGGGGTTGCAACTTTACTATAGGTTGAGAAACATGTTTTGCAGTTTACATCAGATCTAAGAATCATGAACTTAATTACAAATAGAAATCTTAACTTACAAGAATGAAACCCAGGACAAACAGGAGCTTATTCTTAACTGCAAACAGAATCCTTAACCTGCAAGGTTTATTTTTCCTATTATGGTCTCACACTCAGCAGAGACCCAATATGCTTCAACTGACAAAAGACAGACCGTCTGTGTGGAAAATGGTGCTGAGGCGATTGACCAACCACATCTTTAAAATGAACCTGGACACACCTCACAACAGCCTCCATAAAATAACAGGAAACATACAAGTTTCAGTAGGAAACATAGGTGACTTCGCCTTTGGCAATGAGTTACTGCTTGTACACACGTGCTTACTTACATGTATGTTGTGTGTGTGCATCCATGTGAGTGTGTCTTCTGTCTGTGTGCTGATGGTATGTGTACATATATGTAGATGTGCATGTGGAGGCCAGAGGTTGACATCAGGTAGTATTTTTTGAGGCAGGGTCTTATCATTTCGGAAAGATTGGTTGGCCAGCAAGTCCTGCCCACCCCTAGCACTGGGGTCACAGATATGTCTCACTACATCAAGCTTTTCCTGTGTGTTTTGAAGACATAAACACATGTCCTCAAGCATTGTAACAAGCACTTTGCTAACTGAGCCATCTCCCCAGTTCCTGGTAGTGAGTTTTAGATACAAGATTAAAAGCCGGATTCGTGAAAGGAAAATCAATTGATGTCGGGCTTTATTAAAATTACATTTCTCTGCTCTATAAAAAGTGGTTAAGAGAGTCAGCAGATGAGCCAATAGACCAGGAAGAAAATATTTAGCAAGCACGCCTGATGAAGGGCAGTGACTGTTATCCACATGCACAGCTGTGAGTGTTGCAGCTCTGAAGGGGGGGGCGGTTTCCCTGGTGGAAATGTTGCAGCTCTGAGAGGAAATGAATCCTGGCAGTCAGGAGCCAAGGAATCCCACAAAGTCACACCACACAACAAAGCTCACTCAAGAGAGTTAGTCATTGGGAGAGACCTAGGAGGGGTAGATGCCTCTGCTTGGGCAAGAAGCCACAGAGAACTGAGCAGGAGGCAGACTTTAGACAGGGCTTCTTGGGGGGCGGCGTTTTCCAGGGTGGAGATTGGTGGATTTTTGAGCTCAGGGATTGGTGGGTTTTGGTGAGTTTTCAAACCCAAAAGTGGGCTCAGACCTTTTACCCTACACAAGGAGCTCTTAAAAATCAACCAGTAGGAAAGATTTTCAATGAAAAAAAAAATGAACAAATCATCTAAACACAGCTCACCAGAGAAGATAAGTAAAGAGTGAATACACTCTCTGATAGGTATTCTGTATCTTTCCATGGGGGCGGTCAAAACAGAAGCAAGGAGACCCCATTGTAGTCTGATGATAGATGAATAAGCTGAGTGACCCCAGAGAGCTCTTGCTGCTCTCACAAAGGACCCTGGGTTTGGTTCCCAGCCCCTGTGTTGAGTAGCTCACAACCATCTGTCACCCCAGCTCAAGAGGATCCTGGTGCCTTCTTCTGGTCACTAAAGGCAATGCACCCATATGCACAAACCCATATATACATACATACATATATACATATATATACATGTATATATACACACACATATATATACATATATATCCTTTTCTTTTTAAATTGATTTTTATTGAGCTCTACATTTTTCTTTTCTCTGCTCCCCTCCCTGCCTCTCCAATCCCCTTCAATCCTCTCCCAAGGTCCCCATGTTCCCAATTTACTCAGGAGATCTTGTCTTTTTCTACTTCCCATGTACATTAGATCCATGTATGTCTCTCTTAAAGTCCTCATTGTTGTCTAGGTTCTCTGGGATTGTGATTCGTAGGCTAGGCTGGTTTTCTTTGCTTTATGCTTAAAAACCACTTATGGCTGGGCGGTGGTGGCGCACACCTTTAATCCCAGCACTCGGGAGGCAGAGACAGGCAGATCTTTGTGAGTTCGAGACCAGCCTGGTCTACAACAGCTAGTTCCAGGACAGGCTCCAAAGCTACAGAGAAACCCTGTCTCGAAAAACCAAAATAAATAAATAAATAAATAAAATAAAAACCACTTATGAGTGAGTACATGAGATAATTGTCTTTCTGGGTCTGGGTTACATCACTTAAAATGATGTTTTCTAGCTCCGTCCATTTGCCTGAAAATTTGAAGATGTCGTTATTTTTTCTGCTATGTAATACTCCATCACACATATATTTTTAACATAAAAAAGATTTTTGTTTTGTTTTAAAGAAGAAGCTGATCATCCCATCACTGCAGAGTATAGAGCACAAGAGCTGTCACTCACAGTGGTGGGACTGTAAACTGGCCCTTTCAGGACTTCAGCATGAGCTGTCAGTCACAGCTCTAGGTAGTCCCCAAAACGACTTTAAAACTTCTGTCTACATGATCTACATGTGAGCAGCCGCTTACAATCTCCTAAGGCTGGAAGCAGCTCCTCTGTCCCCACATTAAGGAAATGAATGGGCAAACTGCAGCATATGCTTACAATGGAATATTGTACAGTGATAAAGAAACTCTCTATCAAGCCGTGACAGAATGTGGCTACATCAGCAGCACGTACTGTAAGCCAAAGACACCAACCTGGGAAGACTGAGTGAGGTGCGACTACAAACACAGCACTCCGCAAAAGACAAGCTGTTGGAGCAGCTGAAAGTCCATTATTGTCTGTCCAAAGAGGAACAGATGACGAACAGGATTCCAAGTGACAAAAATCTCCTGAAAGAGTCATGTCTTGATGGGGTTTTATTAAGCAATAGAGAAAAATGGAAGAATGACATTTGCAGGAAAATAGTTGGAGCTAGAGATCATTACATTAAGCCAAATAAGCCAGACTGAGACAAATAAGGTTTAACTCAGACCTGGATCATGAATTTAAGGAAAAGAACATATATGCATGGTGACACACACCTATAATCCTTACACTCAAGAAGTAGAGGTAGGAGGATTGCCACACATTTAAGTCTGGCCTGGTCTGCATATTGAGTTCCAGGTCAGCTAGGGCTACATAATGAGATCCTTTTTCAAAAAAAATTAAATGTATGTAGACATGTGCTTGTGTACATACAGTTAGAAAGGGGTTTCTGAAATGGAAGGGAGCAATCTTAGAGGGACAGAAAAAGAGAGGCTAATGGAGGAGATGTGACACAAAAGCAGAACAGGGGACTTGTGGGGAGGAAGGAAACCCACAAGGAGGGGGATCACAGAGGAAATAGTTGGTGAGGGAACAATGGGAGGGAGCAAAGTATAAGACCAAGATGAAACCTATTAGTTTATATGTTAATTTAAAAATTATTTCTAAATTCCTGCAGTAGTTGCTACAGGACACTTCCCATGGACCTTACAGGACAAGCAGAAAATGCTAATGGTGTGGGAATTCATTCTGCCAATAGCTTTGGGGAAATGACCTTAGGCCAGTGACTTGTGTGCAATGTCTTTCTTCTTGTGAGCTGGAGAAGAAAGCATGTAACTGGAAATTTTTCTCTGTTTCATCTGGTCCCACTAAACCTGTTTCTCTCTTGCCCACAGGGTCCCCACAACCACTTATGAAATAATCGCTCAGTGGCTAATATATTAAACTTAATTGTTTGGTCAATGGTCAATGGTTTTGGCCTCCTACTGGCTGGCTCTCACTATAAGTGAACCCATTTCTAAAAGTTTATTCTTTACCTTGAGGCTCATGGCTTGCCAGTCATGTTTGCACCTCTGTCTCTTGGTGGCTACATGGTGTCTCCGTGACTCCACTTATTCTCTCCCTCTACCTCTGTTTAGATTTCCCACTTGACTTTACTCTGCTAAGTCATTGGCCAAAACAGCTTTATTCATCAACCAATAAAAGCAACACAAATTCATAGCATACAGAAAGACATCCTACATCATCTCCCCTTTTCTTTCTAATTAAAAAGGAAGGTTTTAACTTGAACATAGGAAAATTACATCTGACAAAACAGGTATCAAGCAAGAATTGTAGCTAAATTTTTAGTCTATTTGTATCGGACAAAATTAGAAAATATATTCTATCATTTATCCTATCTTTGTGAGTCTAAAGTTTCATATCGAATTTGTCTTTTATTATAAATAAGAAAAACTATAATCATAACTATCTAGTCTTCAATCCCATCTAAGACCAGAGAAGGAAATTAATATTACCTGAGTAAGCAGGAAGTGCAAGCAAGTGACTTCCAAAAGATGCAAGAAATGATCGAGACAGCTGGCTACCTGAACAATCACCTAAAGTCTCATTCACAATGTTAGGACAATCAATTTTGGCTAAGACCTAGAGCATCTATCTAATAGACCATTTTCAGAAGCAGGAAAATTTGAAAGACTGTCCTACCCTGTCTTGACAAGGTTCAGCAGTCACTTCTGCTTGTGTTCTACTTGTCTAGTTTAGACGGTGTGCATATTGTCAGTATTCAAGGCAAGGGCAATTTTTGTCCAAAGGCTAGTTTTGCCAAGAAGAAAACAAGCTCCATGTGGAGTATCTTCAGTGCCCAACATTCTCTTGGGAATAGATCGGTGCTGCCAGAAGCAATCATGTCTCACATCCCATAATCCTGAGTTATTTAAATGCCATGTTCTACAGTTCCTTGAAGTGTTTGAAGATTACCTATCTATGCAGAGTACATCTCTGTGCATCTAGAGAACCTGACTAACATAACTAAGAGTATGACACACATAGGTGACTATTGACCTGTAATTCTTTGTTTGTTTTTTGGTTTTTTGAGACAGGGTTTCTCTGTGGCTTTGGAGTCTGTCCTGGAACTAGCTCTTGTAGACCAGGTTGGTCTCAAACTCACAGAGATCTGCCTGCCTCTGCCTCCCAAGTGCTGGAATTAAAGGCATGCGCCACCACCGCCCGGCTGACCTGTAATTCTTAATATCTATATAGCTTAAAGATTAAAGTTTAACATATAAAAATAAACAATCTTTAAACAGATGGGTAGCAATAAGAGCAATGACCTTGAATTGTAACAATATATGTAAATATCTTGATCAAAGGTAGAAATGTATAGTGCAACATGATAAAAAAAATCTTAAAAATACATAATATCTTAGGTTGAGGTAGAAACATACATACATACACTATGACAAAGTAATTTTGCATTTGTGTACAAATATTATAAACAGAAATAGGAGCATACTCAATATCACAAATATAATTTGAATTTGTATCAATATAGAAATTATCTTAGACAGGAATAGAAAAATAATTTTACCTATGTACCAATGTAAATTGTCTATAACTAATAGTTCACAATATATATAAATATCTTTTATATAAATAAATATAAATATTAGACACACTAATCTACCTATTATTCCATCCCATCCATTCCCCCTTTTCTTTTTTTTTTCCCAAAGGGCACCATATCTCATTACAGATGGTTGTGAGCCACCATGTGGCTGCTGAGAATTGAACTCAAGACCTCTGGAAGTGTAGCCAGTGCTCTTAACCTCTGAGCCATCTCTCCAGCCCCTATTTTCTTTTTCACAAAGAGATTCCTGAGCCTATTACAAAAGTGTGTTCTCTCTCTTATTCTGGCTCATGCTTGGGTGGTAAGAGACCAAGTTGCAGACAAGCAATGCAGAATCAGTGGCTGCTTCAGCCATCCTCTATATCTGCAAGTTTGTCTTTTCATTGTACCCTCTTAATAAATTGGTGTTTTATACCTTTAGTGAGTTCATGCTTAACTGGTACCCAATGTGAGGCATAAAACCATAACCCTGAGATTAAGAGTCTCATGCTCTACTGACTGAGTAGAAAAAAAGGGGAATAGATAGGATAAGATAATAAGGTATATTAGTGTATCTACTTGTAAATTATTTTGCAACTATTAATTACAAAAAATTGAATAGTAAAGGATTTTTGAAAATTGAAAAAAATTTAATTTTTTGCATTCCTATTTAAGATAATTTGTATATTGATACAAATTCAATATTATATTTGTCATATTGTACATGTTCCTATTTCTGTTTACAATGTTTTGGCACACAATTGTAAAATTATTTTTGTCATACTGTTATGTATGTATTTACTTAAGATAGTTTGCATATTGACACAATTTAAAGATGTTTGTCATATTGCACTATACATTTCTACCTTTGATCAAGATCTTTTTATATATTTTACAGTTTCAAGGTTATTGTCATCATGCTGCACATCTGCACAATAGAAGGTATCTATTTTTATAATGTGAAGTTTCAGTCTTTAAGCTATACAGGTTATTAAGAATTATAGGCTAATAGTCACCCATGTTTGTCATGTTTATAGCTATGTTAGTTATGTTCTCTAGCTGCACAGAGATGTGCTCCACATAGATGGGTAATCTTTGAACACTTCAAAAACCTGTAAAATATGGCATTTAAATGTTTTAATAATTTAGAACTCTGTTGAGTTCTAACGACTGCTCCTGGCAGCACCAAGATATTCATGACAGAATGTTAGGCACAAGAGACACTCCATATGGGTCTTGTTTTCTTCTTGGCAAAACTGGCCTATCAGGCAAAAAACTTGCCTCAATTGCTCACAGTAAGCATGCTGTCCAAACTGGACAAGCAGGATACAAGAAAAAGTAAATGTTAAACCTTGCAAAGACAGGGTAAGACAGTCTGTCGAATTTCCTGCTTCTGAAAATGGTCTGTCAGATATTCTAGGACTATAGCCAAAGTTGGTTGCCCCAAAGTTGCACTGTCCAAGTAGTCAACTATTTTTGTCATTTTTTGCACCTTTTGGATGTCACTT
>JAQHUG010000031.1:8763136-8784958 GCA_028555095.1 Dicrostonyx torquatus | reverse complement strand
AAATCATTTAGGTGAGGAGACAGTCCTGAAGAAGAATAACCCTTGTTGTAACAATCTATGGGTTTGAAGGGGCAGGATAGGAGGCAAAAGAGCTACCTTCACTGTGCTCCAATAGAAACACTGCTTCCCACAAGGGGGGAGGTGAGGGTTGGTGCCTCTGGTGTTATTATGCACACATGTATGCACTGGGCTTGAGCAATTAGATAATGAAGGCAGGGTGTAAAAGTGTGCAAAGCTCAGGATCCCCCATCTAGGGAATGGTGTCATGTAGCTTGAGATTTCTCTCCAGCCCACCAGCTCATGAATATCCACTCTGAGGCTTAATATTAATTACAAACTGTTTGACTGATGGCTCAGGCTTATTACTAACTAGCTTTTACATCTTAAATTAACCCATTTCTAGTCATCCCTGTATTGTCACGTGGCCATGGTGTAACCTCACATCTTGCTTCTCTGGCAGCTGCTGCCATCTCCCTTGACTCTGCCTTTCCCTGTCCCATATTCAGTTGTCTTTCCTACCAGGTATATTCTGCCCTGCCATAGACTAAAGCAGCTTCTTTATTAACAAATGGCAATAAAACACATTCACAGCATACAGAGGGGCCTCCTCCATCACTGTCACCCATAATGGGTTGATCTTCCCACCTCAATGCTACCAAGATAATTCCCCACAAATACACCTGAAGACCAATGTGATCTAGATAATCCCTCATTAAGACTCTCTACAGTGGCCATTTTAAACTGTTTCAAATTGACAGTTAACTCTACCATCACAGACATGAAACCATTGCCATGTTCTTGTGTATGGTCACTGCTGGCATTTACCAGAGCCTGCTGCCAAGCAGAGTCATCAGTTTGGGTGTCTGGGTGCCTCCTCAGGGCCTGATTACCCTGCTCTCAGATTTGGGCCCTGCTACTCAGAGGTCTTGGGGAGGGAAAGATGAGAGTCCCTGATGTAATTTTTCCTTACAAAGATCCAATGAGTTTATCACCAATTCATACATTCATTTGAGTAAGTACAACCCACAAATGGACATCAATTCTTCTGGGCGCTGCCATCAGTCAAATCTCCTCTGAGCTCCCAAGGACGTCATGACAACAGACTCATGTCCTTTCCTATCACTGAAATAAGCTTTGTAAAAGAGTTTATTCACAGAGTAGCTAAACATGGAGAGGAAGACTCAAGGCTTAGCTTGGCCTCTCCAAGCTCAGGGCTTGGGGCCACTTAGGGGACAAAGAAGCCAGTGGTTTAAGTCATGGGGAAAGGAACTAGAGGTGAGACCAGCCTTTTCACAGTCTTCATGGCTCATTCTGTTACATGTGCTCAGACAATGGTGGTGTGGGTGGCTAAGAGGGATGCTCTGCCTCCTAAGGTGAAAGGTCACCGGCACAAATGAAAAGTCAATAGTTTCAACAAAAGTAGCCTTCAATTCCCTGAAAGTAGCCTAGGCAACCGTTGTCATCATGACCCACACATCGGAGGTGTCACCTGGCAAAGCTAGCGAGGGACTAATAATAACTTGCTTGGTCCTGAGAGCGACAGAAGTGGTGATTGTCAAAGCCAGCTGACAGCTAGTGACAGTGGAGGCCTTATTGAGGTCCTGGTTAGTTTCAGTGTCCTGAGAAGCTTCACAAGCATTCTGCCTTCCGCAGCCACCACAGCCACAGGAGCCACACCAGCAATTGCAATTAGTCCTGTTTCTGCTTGTCACTCGTCACTCTCCAGCACATTTGTCCACCCATCCATCCCAGCCCTCAGGGCTCACCAAGGTCAGAAGATCCAGCTGACAAGGGTCTAGAAGTCTAGAAGGTGGATATATATGTGTGTGTGTGTGTGTGTGTGTGTGTGTGTGTGTGTGTGTGTGTGTGTGTATACATATATACATATATGTATATATAATTATTCACTTCCTGTTCCTTCCCCTTTGGGATCCCGGCTGAGAAAGGGGACCCTAGAAGTAAAGATCAGAGCTTTAGATGCAGCTCATGCTGTCTGTGCTGCTCCCCCTCATTCACTGCTGGGGCTCACAGGGCTGTTAGAATTTTTTTAAATTAATTGAATAATTCATTTTACATTAATTAATTGATAAAGTAATTGTGGTGCTGAGACTGAGCCCAGGGCTTTGTGCGTGCTAAGCCAGCGCTCTAGCGACACTCCCAGTGCTTCATGTTTGCATTTCATTTTTTAAAAATGTGTTTAAATTGTGGTGGTTGTCAGTAGCAGAAGGATAAACCTACGTTGGCTTTTTTATTTTTGAAACACTGTGGAAGTGTCTGTTGGAACCAGAGAGTTCCCTGACAGAGAGCAGGGTCTGTCTCTCTGACTGATCTTTCATCCCTCACCCACAGTTTCCAAAAGTTTTTCTTATCTGCTTACCCTGCCCAGCTGCTGAGACCCATCCCCTCAGAAAATTCCAGTAATAACTGCTCAAGCACCAACAGAACTCTGCTGCCTTCACATAGTCCACAGAAAATTCTCTTCCCCTCTGCCCACCACACCCTGAGAGCACAAGGTGTGGTCATCATGTCCCCAATTCCCTTGTGTGTTCCCCGCCCCCAGCCTCCCAACCTCCTCTCCACACTTGCCCTGGTGAACAGCTGTGGCCAACCTCTGACCTTCTGAATTATCAATCTTTTAGGTCGTTTATCCTAGTGATGGTCAGGGAAAGTGAGGCACAGAGAGGTTAAATTAAAAAATATAATGTCACAAAGTCAAAGTTTATTGTCTGGAAAATAAATAGAAAAGGAGGAGGGAACCATAAAAGAGGGGGTATGAGGGAACAAGACAAGACACATACCACTTCTAGAAAGGGGAGGTCACCCCCCAGTTTGAGATGGGAAAAGGGAAACTGGATGCAGAACTCTGTGCCATTAAGCCCCGGATTTTAGACTCACCAAGTACATCCTGGATGAATATGTAACTATTGAAAGCAACCCTAAAAGAAAATTTAAGATTCTCAGAAATTTCAAAAGCACTGAAGAAATGGTATACAAATATACCAAGAACGCTTTAGCCAGGAGTTGTCCAGCTTCTCAGGAACCCTGATGACAGGGACATTTCTGTTTGTGAGACTAACGAAGCCTTGAACCCAAGGTCGCACCGGAAGTGGCACGCTAAAGAGCAGATTCACTTAAAAACGTGAACGCAAAGTGCTCTTTAAAAATTAACAGGATGGGGCAAAGCGGAAGAGATAGTCCAACAAGTGACAGTCTAACCAGTCTAAGGAGCCAGGTCCATCCCCCAGGAGCCACTTGAAAGAGCCAGAAGTGGCGCTGTGCACTGGGGGAATGGCCCAGAAGAAGCTCTTGAGCCCGCTGGATCATGAACCCTATGATGGAAACAGGAAAATCCACACCTCAGCAAGGTGGACGGTGGTACTGTGATTGCCAGAGCTGTAGGGCGGCAGGAGTGCGCATGTGCACAGTTGTGAGCTATTAGGTAGGTTCTGGGATGCAAACCCAAGCTCTCCGCCGAAGCAGCAAGTGCTATTAAATGCAGAGCCATCGCTCCAGGCCCATGAATAAAAATTTTAAAAGTAAACAAGAAGGACAGGGACATAGCTTAAGGGCTAGAGTATTGGCCTAGCTCGCACAAGGCCCTGGATTCAATCTTGGCCCTACAATTACTTTATCAATTAATTAACATAAAATTAATTATTCAATTAATGTAAAAAATGATAACAGCACTGAAAGTCCCAGCACTGAATGAATCGGGTAATAGATCACAGCGGCTTCCTTCTGCCGGGAATGTGGCGCTCGGTGCGCGGTGCGTGCGCAGTAATGTATTCAGGAAAGTAATTTGTCACATTAGGGAGTCTTTGAAAAGCAGATGCTCATCTGAACGCATGCAGAAGAGGCATTTAACCAAAACTGCCATCCACTCACGGCCGAACTCCCAGCAAGCTCGGAAGGAGAGAAGGAGGTATTCTGCGAAGAACAGCAAAGGGCAAACTGTTTAAAGTGTCACCTCTGGTACCAGGAAGGGAAGCAAGGATGGCGGCTGTCACCACCCTGGAGATGCCGCATGGGAGGTCCTCTCTGGAGCAGAAAGAAGAAATGAGAGGTACCAAAGGTACGAACTGGGAAAGGAGAGGCAGAGCTCATCAACTTGAAATGCCCAGGAGTCCGCAGAAAGTCAGAGTGATTTAAACGCCCTCGCCAGGCTTGCGATCAGTGTGTGGAAATAAAGACGCCATCTCCAGGGAGGAAACCGTGACAGTTCTAAAACAGGGAGCGCCTCTAACTAAAGTGGATACAACCCCTGAGGAGAAAATGACCGTTGGTCGGCTATGGGCTTGGCAAGGGTGGCGCTGTTCTGTGCGCGGGCACTCCCCTTTCCTCTCTGCTGTGGATTTCCCTCCTCAAGAAGAAACACTCGGAAATGCCAAGATGGCTCAGAGGATAAAGGCGCTTGCTGCTAAGCCTGACAACCTGGGTTCAATTCCTGAAGCCCACACGGTGGAAGGAGAAAATCAACTCCTGCAAATTGTTCTCTCATGGCCTAAATATTCTGAGCATGCCCACATACACACAGACACACAGAAACACACACACACACTAAATGAATAAACAAACAAATGTAATATTTTTAAAAGGAAATAAAAGGAGAAACATAGATTGTCAGAATGATTTGCATCTTTTGGGTCTTAATAAGCTGGTGTGGACTGAAGGACTCATATTTGCATAACGCATTCTCCAAACTCTGTCATACTGTGTACCCCAATGCCCCCCCACTCCTACACACTCCACCCCTGACAGCTTGAAGAGGGAAGAGGCCTGTAGGATGCAGTCCTGGGGTTGGGCCACAGGAATGTCTTGTTTTCCAAGACCCTTGCTTGGCCCTTGCTGGGTCTTGGGCTCTTTTTCCCACAGCAGCTACAAGGAAAGCTACTGAACTTTGTGCTGGGAGCCAAGGCACAGTGACATGTCCCATAGCTACAAAAGTTGTCTTCCCAGAGCCCCTGCTGCAAGGGAATGAATATCACCTCATCATCACTGGAGTCCTTGTGACCATTTGGCTCAGTCCTAGTGTCTACCAGGGACTTTGGGCTGCAGTGACAGACCCAATCCAGCCCAGCAACTGAGGCTGTGGAAGAGAGATGAGTGGCCACAGGACTGTCGTCTCTACCTCCTCTACTTTTGCAGAGTGGCCTCCATTTCTCCCTTTGCCTCATGATCCCAAAGACACTAGGGAGCCTCCCCTAGCAGCAACTGGAGGGAAACCCAGGGAGGGTGCCAGAGGCCAGCAAGGCATCCCGCCTTCAGAACCAGGAGGCCTTAACCTCTTTCTTGAAAACAAGCACCTCAGGAACTGGCTGGGTCCTGAGGAGCTCTGCAAGAATTTGGCCTCAGCAGGTAGACTGTTCACTAAACCACAGCCCCTCCCTGTTCTCCTTGCTCACTGGAACCTATGGAGGTCATCCACAGCCTCTGGTGATCTCAAACCAGACCCAACCACTTACCCCAGCAGGTCCGCTGCTGAGTAGGAATCTTAGAGGATGCTCTGGCCACCGCTGGCTTCCCAGCAGGTGTGTACAAGGGCACTTTCTTTCACCCTGGAAGGATGATTGTGCAGAAAACAGAATGGAGACTGTCTGAAGAGGCATCAGTAGGGAAATGGGGAGCGGTGAGAGGGAGGGAGGGAGGGAGGGAGGGAGGGACGAAAAGAGGGAATTGGAGAGGGAAAGGGAGAGGAAAGGAGGAACAAGGTCCAGGCAGGTGTGCACATTCTGCAGGTAAAGGCGCTTGCTGTCTGACAACCTGCACTCTGTCCCTGGGGCCCACCCAGCAGATGGTGAGAACCAACTCCTGCAAGCTGTCTTCTGACCCCCACATTCAGCCTAGGCAGGTACACACTCACACTCTCATACTCACACTTTCACTCTCTCACACTCTCACACTCACACTCTCACACTACTCACACTTATGCTCACAATCTCACACTCACACTCTCATACTCACACTTTCACTCTCTCACACTCTCACGCTCACACTCTCACACTACTCACACTCTTATGCTCACAATCTCACACTCACACTCTCATGCTCACAATCTCACACTCACACTCTCATGCTCTCACACTCACTCTCACACTCTCATGCTCACACTCTCACCCTCTCACATTCACACTCTCACACTACTCACACTCTTATGCTCACAATCTCACACTCACACTCTCACACTCTCACTCTCACACACTCACTCTCACACTCACACTCTCACATTCACACTCTCATATTCACACTCTCACCAGCTCACTCTCATGCTCACACTCTCACACTCTCATGCTCTCACACTCTCACAATCACTTTCACACTCTCACACTTACACTCTCACACTCTCATATTCACACACTCACCATCTCACACTCTCATTCACACTCACCATCTCACACTCTCATACTCACACTCTTACACTCTCACGCTCACATGCTCACACTCTCACACTAGCACTCTCACACTCACACACTCTAACACTCATACTCACACTCACACTCTCACACATATGAATAAACGTAATAATTTCTAAAATGAATGAGACCCATCAATATTTCCTAATGCAGAAAAATGTCCTATGATGCTATTATTATAAATGGTTAAAAGGCCTTACACACAAAGACATAGGATGAATTACAGCTAGGCATGCTCATATGTGTGTGTGCCTGTATCTATGTGCTTGTGTGTGTGTCTGTATATATGTGTTTGTGTATGTATCAATATGTCTGTGTCTGTATACGTGTGTGTGTGTGTGTGCATAAGCACAGAGAGAATGGTCCTCAGGGCTGTGAGCACACAGTAGAGAGCGGTGACTACAGAAGTGTGAAAAACCTAGAACAAGTGATCCACACAGCAGTGCATGTTCTCTGTGTGACCTGCCTGGCACTAGCACTAAGAAAGCCCTGGATCTCACTGGAGTAAAAAAATGATGGAGAATGAACAGAAGAAAGGAGATGGCAGGGAACATTGCTTGTTAAAACTCAAGCCACCTGGATAGTAAGTGCTGATAAAGTAGCGGGACTGATAAAGGATGGAGCAGGTTTGCAAGAGGAGTAGCTCTCAAATATATAGCCAGTGATGTATGAGCATCCTCCAAACAGTCCTACTGCATACACACACGCGCGCGCACATGCACACACACACACACATGCACGCACACATGCATGCACACGTGTACACACACAGATTAAAAGTAGGAATTTCCTTGACTCCAGCTGACCTCTGATCTCCACACGCATGAGCATGTGTGCACATACATACACACACACACACACACACACACACACAGAGGGAAGGAGGGAGGGAGGGAAAAAGACAGAGAGATAGAGAGATTAAAAGTAGGAATTTCCTTGGCCCCAACTGACCTCTGTTCTCCACATGCATGGGTGTACACATGCGTGCGCGCACACATACACACATTAAAAGTAGGAATTTCTGCCACATTCTTGTTCTGGGGCAATTCTTTGGCATTGCCTGTGGAGGAGGCTCTGGGTTTTCCTCCTGAATGGTCATTCATGATGTCCTAGATGCAACTGTGGAGAAAAGCCAGGGAATGGAGAAAAGCCCGAGATGGAGACAGACACTCCTGAAAGACTCTGCCTCCCATCCAGGAGCTTGGGAGCCTGGGGATGGGCAGAAGGTGGGTGACGAGATCTGTCGCCTGCTTGTACCTTGTGACTGAATACAGTTCCAGCGTTTCCCCAGCTGAGTGGCAGCCAGGGCTCCAGCTGCATTAAATTGGATGGATAAAAGACGGAGCAGAGGGCACCAAGACCTTGGCCCCCTGTCACCTTGTCACCAACTTTCCTAGAGACAAGCTAGTGCATTAAGCTGCTGAAGTCAATAATGAAATGGATGGTGGATAAAGGTGGAGAGAGATTGAGAAGCCCACAAAATTGCTCCTTCCTCCGGAGTCCCAGGGTTCTGGAGAAAAGACCGCCAGGGAGGGGTCTCTGTAAATGTGCAGAGGAAATGTCAGGTGACTGGTGGTGGAATCAGAAGGCTTCAACCCGTAAGCGGAACACCTACTATGCACGGGAAACCATCCCTCAATCCAAAGTATCAAACTATGACACATTTCCGGTTTCAGAGAAGGGATGGTCGACAGAGCCCTCTGTCCTCTGCACTAAGCTCAGCACTACAGTGGGTGTCCCCACTGCTCCCTCTGATCACCACACAGCCACCAGTGAAGTGACTTTATGTGAAAGGGCGCTGTGGTGGTCTGAAAGGGTAGAGCTCCCATAGACACATGAGTTTGAATGCTTGGCCCATAGGGAGGGGGACTACTAGGAGGTGTGGCCTTGTTAGAGTAGGAGGGGCCTTGTTGGAGGAAGTGAGTCACTGTTGGGGGCAGGCTTGTGAGGTCTCAGAAGCTCAAATTTGTTCTCTCACTGCTGCCTGTGGATCAAGATGCAGAACTCCGGGTTCCTTCTCCAGTACTGTGGCTGCCTGCACACCGCCATGCTTCCTGCCACAAAGATAACAGACTAAAACTCTGAAAATGTAAGCCACCCCAATTAAATGTTTTCCTATGTAAGAGTTTCTGTGGTCATGGTGTCTCTTCACAGCAATAGAAACCCAACTAAGACAGGCACTGGGGCTCAGAGGCCCAGTTACTCCCTGGTGCCTGGATAGTGCAAAGGTGGACTTGGGACTTCTCCAGGTCCATCTGTGTCCAGTCCCTGCCCCACTACATTGTGTGGCATCCTTGTGACTCTTCCAGAAGACCCTGGATGAGAGGTCTCTGCAAAAGCCAGGTTGCTGAGACTGCTGGGAAATCTGAGATGGTGCCCTTGATACCTATAAAGTGGCACAGCGAGTTCACGTCCTGAAGGAGGTTCTGTAGCTCAGTGGGATAGCAGGTGGGAAATGCCTGGTGCCTCTCTGGGAAGCCATTCCTGTCATTAACAATGGCCATATTTATGACAGATGCCCGGAGAAGGTGTAGAGAGGGGCTTGGTCTTCCTCCAACCAAACGCATCCACATGTCCTTCCTCTTTTTCCTTCCCTCTCTTCATCCCCCTGCCTCACCTCTCCCTCTATTTCTTCCTTCCTTCCCTCGCTCTTTCCTCACTCCCACATGTAATTCCATCCTCTGGTGGTCCCAGTGGGTGTTCTTGTTCTTAAGCAATAAAAGTGAAGAGAGACTCCGGGCTCCTTCACAGGCTCCTGGGACCCATAGTCCACAGTTAATGATCATGAACGGAGGAAACCACAAAGGGGAGGAAACCCTTTCAGGTGGTGACCGGAAATGCAAGGGGGAGGAAAGGAGGCAATGAGGGAGAATGGTGATCTCTCTGAGAAATATCTTGTCACTGCCTGACTACATACACTACAAGAGAGACCTCAGGACCAGGCAGGCTAGTTGTCCCCACTTGCCCTGGCACAGTGAAGTCCCTATGTGCCCCCCACTACTTTCCCACGAGCTTCTGTTGGCTTGCACAGAACCCAGCTCAGCAATGCTCCCCAGGTTGTGTGCTGGCTGTGCCCATCCAGGCTCAGTCACCATAGCTTTCATGCTCACAAGCAGGGTCCAGTCCTACCCCAGAGACCTGGTGGCCTAGGGTGCTGGATCTTACTGAGAGACTTGTTCTCTGGTGTCAGAAGCGGTGGAACCAAATGCCTGAGACCGGGTCACAAAGTATGACAATGTCCGTCTTGCTGTCATTGTGCCTGTGTGGACATCCTGACTTTTGGGCTTTTACAAGGAAACTGGCCTACACATCAGAGACCTGGGGGTGGCCTCTGGCCAGCAACCATCAAGGAAATGAGACCTTGGGGATCCCAATCCAACAGTCCACGAGAAAATGAGCCTGCAACACTCACAAAAGCTTAGAGCCAGTTCCTTTCCCAGGGAGATTTCTACTGATGCCACAGCCCAGGCTGGCAGAAGTGACTTCAAGGGTAGGACCCTCTCCCCGCTGCTGGGGAAGAGGGCGTCAGCATATGGGTGACTTTAAGCTGTCAGGATTCCCTTCAAGACAAAAGATGATGAATACACTGTCCCTGGTCCAGCTCCTTAACGGGACCTTTAGAAACTTCTAGAGCTGAAGTCCCTCTGGGAGTCTGCAAGTCTGAATGCATGCATATCTGAACACATGCATGTCTGCCCTAGTTTGCTATCTGTTGCTGTGATAAACATTCTGATGGAAAGGAACCTGGAGGAGAAAAGGGTTTATTTGTCCATCCTTGAGGGAAGTCAGGTCAGGAACTCAAGCAGCAATCATGGAGGAAGATGGGCTCACTGGTTGGCTGCCTCTTGGCTGGCTCTCTTTCACAACTCAGACTTACCCGCCTAGGGAAGGTGCTGCCCACTGCGGACCGGTCCTTCCTATGCTAACCATCTATCAAAGCAATACCCCTATAGATGTAGTCCCAGGCCACCCTGATCAGGCCAGAGGGGTATGGAGGGAGGGCCTTTGCCGTCTGAAAGCTCACCAGAGGTGGTGCCTTCTTGTGCCAGTTAGTCTTTGTTGTAGCTACTTAGACACCCTTCCAAGTGTGGAAAAGACTTCTGCCAACAGAGCTGAGATCTGAGAAGACAGGGCAATCCAGGAGAAAAGGCAGGTGGAGGGGAGAGGCTGGGAGACTTGAGACCTAAACGAGATTATTACTGAGTTCTCAGAACTGCTCAGTCCCTTCCCAGCCATGGAATAATAAGGCTGAGCAGAGGGTTGGGCAGGAGGACGCATGGTGTGGGTGTCCGTTTCTGCTCTGGGGGAGTGCTGGTCCAGCCTAGACACAAGGATGGAGAAGAACACCAGAGGAATGAGCCGCATCTGCCTGCCTGAGTGCAATTTCTATAAAGTGTGGAGCCAACCACCCGGGGAGAGCTGCTGAGGGAGCCTGTGTGGGCAGGGTGAGGGCTGGAGGCCCCATACGGCTCTTTCCTTCAAGGGATGCTACCCCCTCCCACAGGGAGCAGTTTTTGTCAGCCTCATCTCACAGAAGATGGAGAGAGTAGCCCTTCAACCAGTGCCTGTGTAGTCTCCACACCTGCACCGGGTCGGTGACAACCCAGGCTCATCCCATACCTTCTCCTTTTCTCCTCAGATGGCATTTGAAGTGAACCTAATAAAATCCCATTCTTCCTATTAGAATAAAACCTCTCCAGATCCCCTAAGTTGTCGTGAGTTTTCGTGCTGGGTTTCAGAGCAAACCTTTCCACATGGAAGGGCCAGGTTTGACTAGAAGCGCAGTCGGCTTTCCGGTGATCCCTGGTGATGCATTTCAACGTTCCTGCCCCTCCCTGGCTGGGGAAGTCGCTGGAAGCTGGGTGCTGTGCCACATCCCCAGCCAGAAGGTGGAAGGGTCTCCACAGGAGGTTGTTGACACCCTCACTCTAGGCCCCCACTGTCCCTTCCAACTCTATAGCTGCACCCCACACCTAGACACCCCTCTTATAGTGTGCTACTTCCCAACACTGAAGGCCTTCGCAGGGGCTTTTCCTCACCTAGGACAACCCTTCCCACTTCTCTATCTGGAGACTCCTGGCCTCCCAGCCTGAGGATGAGGATGGGAGATGGGAAGAAAGAGATATGGTCTGTCATGGTTGGTACCACATTTGTACAGGAAGTAAGAGCTCTTGATGAATCCAGCACAGGACCAGTGCCCAGCACCAATCACAGGGAAGGCTACACCAGCCCATTTCACAGGCAGACAAGCTGAGGCTCTAGCCATGGAACAACCTGCCTAAAGTCTCCCCAAGGTCAGTGGAGGGGCTGAAGTGGCTGTACACACACACACACACACACACACACACACACACACTCACACACACACACACACACACACACCAGGCCTGTCTACCCATGCTTGGCTCAGACACTCTCATGATCCCAAGGCCCAGAAAGCTCCCATTTCTTTTTTTTATCTCAATTGGTCTGTCTTCCTCACTCCTGGTGTGGTCTCTCTTAGTCCCTCCTCCAGAGAGAAGTCTTGCTCTGTGTCTCCAGCGTTTGGCCTCTATCCTCTCTTCCACCTGGATGAACTGGGGTGGGCAGCACTAAGGCTGCACCCCATGGTCTGGAGGAAGACAGGAGTCCCCATCTGAGACCCCAGCTGGTCCCTGTGTTCACCCAGGAACTTGGCCACTGTGTTGGGGTCAGATCGTTGTCTGCACATACATGGGATGGTGACGAGGGGTCTCAGGCCGATACAGGCTTTTACGTCTTCCCAACAATCTCTTCATTCCCAGTCTCTTTGGTCCACTGGGTCTCTGACTGTGCCTACAAGGCTCAGAGTCTATGAGCTGGAGATCCCATTTCGTCAGGTCTGACTTCACCAAAGAAGCTCAGAGACTGAGCCCAAGCAAGGGACAGACAGATCAGAAAATCCTCCCCATAAGAGAAGGAAGGTTCTTAGCATATTAGGACTTGGGTCTCAGGCTCTTCTCAGCAATAAAGTATGAAGTTCCTGGAAGTCCCCAGACTCATATCTCTCCTTGCTCATGCACCTCAATCCTTCCCATCCATGACCCTGCAGGCTGAATGGGCCCAACAGTACCAGAAACCTCTGGATAAGTCCACGGAGCTAGTTGAAAGACCGGTTCTGTAGTTGTTGTGGTTTCTGGGCCATGTCCCTTGCTGACTGGAAATTTCTGTTTTCCTGAGTTGCGGTGTCAACAGCCTAGGGACCAGAAGCAACAGCCCACTGTCATTCCTGGATTGTTTGTCCTCCTCAAGGGCACCTGCTCTGCTACAGGGTCCCCAGGGTCCCACTGTGCCCTCTGAGGTTAGAGGTGGGCTGTCCCCCTGGAAAAGTATTTTGTTCCCACAGATAAGAAGGACCTGTAACACTGGGGGAAGCTGGTGGTCCTGGGTCCTCTAGGGCATCAGGGCTTCCTGCCCCCAGGCCAGCCTAAGCAGTTCCTGAGCTGGGGGTTGGGACTCCAGGACACTCAAAGTCAACAGACTAGGCCATGAAGGGTCAGGAGCATAGCAAACACCCCAACTGGCCTGACTCCATCTGCCTGAGGCCCTGTGAGCCTCAGGGAACAGTCAGAGGCTCCTGGGCTGTGCAGGCCCAGACTCTGGTCAGTAAATCCAGCTTGCCCATGTAGGACCTGGGGTCCAGTGGACAGCACACCAGTCTCACCTCCAGGACCCAAGGGACAATGGCTTCTCTGCAGTCCCTACCCTCACTCCCTACTCAGGTGTGGTGTTCCTCATGACAGGAATCATGTCTTCCTTGACAGGGATTCCTTCACAAGTATCTGGAACAAAGTAAAATGTGGTTGATGGGTGGAGGTGAAGGGAGCTGAGTTGCATCAGTCCCTCATTCTCACTGTTCGGGAGAGAGACTCCCACAGGTGTGGCTACAGTGAAGGAAAGGGACTCCAGAAAGAAAACCTAGGTTACTGGTCACTCATTGATGGAGTCCCACACAAAGCCAGGCATCATTTGTGGTGGGTGTAGGTGTGGATGTGTGCACATGCGTACGTGTGTTTGTGTGTGTGTGTGAGTGTGTGCGTGTGTGCGTGTGTGCGTAGTCACTCAACAAAGCTCAACAACATTTGTTGGGCGTGTGTGCGTGTGTGCGTAGTCACTCAACAATGTTGGGTATCAACTGTATGTCCGACGTCATTCTACCATGTCAGAAACAAGACCAAGGTTATTGCCTGCATGGAGCTGCATGGAGACCATAAGCAACAAACACAAAGTAGAAGTAACTGAACTTTGGGGACTGTCTAGGGCTCGGAAGGGAAGGGAAGCATAATGAGGAAATCCTGGACCAAAGCCAGATCAAAAACCAGCTGGGCAAACTCCAGACTCTACCTCTCCATGTCTGGTGTCAAAGGGCTCTTCTATTCTCCAGCTCCTTTCAGCTTTGTTCATTGCAACACACGTTTTTTTTTTTTTTCTCTTGAGCTGGTTCCACTCCATTAGCAGATCTCCTCTGCAGGAGCCCCCAAAACTCTGGCATCTCTAACATCTTGGGGTCTTCAAGGTAATCCAGGCTTCATCTTCACAGCTTCACGCAAGGGCCTCTCTAGGCCTCCATTAAGGGACACTCCTGACAAATGCCTGGCCTCAGCAGCTTTCCTTAGGCCTGGAGGAAGATTCCATTATCCTTTTCTTTTATCCTTGACTCTAAAGCCAGAACCACTTGACTGAAGCTGCCAAGTTCTACTGCTTGTTGGGGTTAGAACATGGCCCCCTTGTTTAATTATATCATTGCCAGCTTTCTGCTTGTGATAGTTCCCTTCACTGCCTATACTGGATTGTTCTAGAATTTTCTCTGTAGACCAGGTTGGCCTCACACTCAGAGATCTACCAGCCTCTTCCTTCTGAGTGCTGGGATTAAAGGTGTGTGCCACCACACCAGGCTGTAAGCTTCTCTTTAATTCCTCTTCACAAATTGGAAATCTTGCCCTGAGGTCGCCATGCCCTTTATTGTATTTCTTAATCTGTTTATCTCCTTGAACATGGGACTTAGCTCCATCCCACTTCCTGGTGCTCCTTTTCTCCTCAAATTTTACCTTTTTCCTTTCTTAGCTTGCTCCTTTTCGTTATAAATCTTTATAAACATGAAAACTGCTGAATATACGACAGGGTCTTTCTTAAGCTGTTTTGAGATTGCCTCTGCCAACAGAATTCATCCAAATCTCTTCACTTTAGCCTCAGGCAGACTCTTCAGACATGGGCCAAAAGCAGCCACATTCTTCACCAAAATATCCCAAAGGAGGACCTCAAAGCAACATAATAAAATTCTTCTCCTCTGAAACCTCTCAATCCAGGCACCCACAGTTTAAGTCCCCCTCAGCACCACTGTCTTCCATGCTCCTACTAGGATGGCCCATTAAGAAGAATTTGAAACCTTCGACTGCTTTTCTAGTCCACAATCCCAAGGCCCATATTCCTTCAAATAAATGCATGGTCGGTCTTATCACAGCAGTATCCCAGTCCCCGGTACCAACTTCTGCCTTAGGATTTCAATGCTGTGAAGAGACACCATGACCATGACAACCCTTATAAAGGAAAACATTTAATTGGGTGGCTTACAGTTTTAGAGTTTTCGTCCATTATCATCATGGTGTGGCATGGTTGTGTGCAGGCAGACATGGTGCTGGAGAAGGAGCTAAGATTCCTGTATCTTGACCTGTAGGCAACAGGAAGTGATCTGAGGCACTGGGTGTGGCCTGAGCACGTACAAGACCTTGAAGCCCACTTTCTTGACACACTTCCTCTAACAAGATCACACCTGATCCAACAAGGCCACACCTCCTAATAATACCACTCCCTATGAGCTTATAGGAGCCAATTACATTCAAACTACCACGGTATCTAAGGTCACAGGACAAGAGATGGAAGTGGAAGCTGCCCACCCCACTTTGGACAGGAGTGTCCTCCCCACCCAAACACTTTTTCTGCCTCACAGGTATATGATTACTGTGGTGAACCTCTCTATCCCCCTCACCATGAGAAGGCAACTATAATTCCTCATTTGCCCTAAAAGAAAGTAGAACACTTGCCTGAGCTATACGGTGTGGATCAATGATCAGGGTTTGAAACCAGGATTTTGGGGATGAAAATCCTTTTATTGGCCATGAGCTCTCACTGGAAAGGATTCCAGAATTCACCCCAAAATGGGGCCACTGCCTCATGAGAACCTACAGCCTTTCCAGAGACCTGGGCCCATGCTGGGTCTTGGCATCAAGTGATGCCTTCAGGAGCCCTTGCTGCTCTCTGCAGTAACATGACTCACTGTGGGAGGATCAAGAAGAGACCTGAGCCTGAGCCACAGACAGCTCTCCCAGGCCTAGTATTAGGGCTCAGAGGCAGCCGGCCTTTGATCCAGAGACCAGATACAGCTGCTCTGATGTGAAGTTGATGCCTTGTGAAGCCAGATCCCATCAGGGGACAGATCAGAACCGTGCGGCCTCATTACTGATCTGACCTATTTTGCACTCCCCCTCTCTGGGAGCTGAGGTGGCTGCTATAGTAACGGCACAGAAAGGGAACTAAGGGGACAGAGGCAGCCCCTGGGACACTGGTTCTCTACCTAAAGGATATAAAGCTATGGACCATGTGGGACCCAGGACCTGGCCTCCCTACTTCCCACCACAGCCCTAGGGCCTGGACTGTCCTTTCCCTTTCCTCTCCTGAAGACTCCAGCTTCAGTACTGTCCCAGACACTGCTTGCATCAGTCAGTGCCAACCTTGTCAAAGGATTGAGGGAGCAGAAGTATGCAGAGCTATGTATGTGGCTCCTAACTCGGTAACTCATTCCTACATTAATGGTTTTGCAAAGCACTTGCCTTGAGTTACCCTATGTTGGGTCTCAGTGTGGAAACGGGGCAGCACTGGGACTACCTGGGACCAGAGTTGAGTTCAAACTGGGCAGTCACTTCTGGGAGGCCACACCCTCTTAGTGGAACTCTTCAGGCGCTGTGTCTTCCTGGTGCTCGAGTTTCAGGGACAACCACACTGAAAATGTGTCTAATGTGGACCTACTGTGATCAGGTACCAGCATCCTAGGGCTTGGGTGTCCATAGGCAGTGGGATCCTCCAGTCAATCCTCAGATTCCAGGGACCACACCAGGTACTGGGGCTGCAGTCCACAGTGTGAGCAACTCCCTGGGACCCAGTGCCGGCTCTACACCATGTCATCTGAGGCCCCTTCCTAGTCTGCATCCTCCTCCTCCAGTTTGATCACTAGAGCTGGTTTTGAGGTCCAGCCCCCAGGCCCTTCCCGCTTCCCTCCAGCCCCAGGCCTAGCCTGCAGCTGATGTTTTAGGTCTGGCCTCCTCTATAATTCTTAAAAATCATCGTGCATCCTGGGTGCTGTGCTTCAGAGAGTGTTTGTGTTTAATTCTGTATGCCTCATATCAGTGAGATGAGTGAAGGCCAGTAGAGACAGAGAGCTCCCCACTCCTGTCCCTGCTCTGTTTCCAATCTATTCCCCATCTCTCTCTTCATTCTGTTCCTTCTAACTCTCTTTCCCACCCTCTCTCCCTCCATCCATATATATATGTATGTATGGAGATGTATATATATGTGTGTGTGTATGTATGTATGTATGTATATTTCCTCCCCAGAGTGATTTGTATCAGGGCCAAAGAGGCTTCTCCATTGTCCCCAAGGAAAGTCTCTATTAATTCTGCTCTGAGACAGAGCAGAGGGAAGAGGCAGGCCTGCCGATGTGGTAAGACAGAGGAAAGTTGCTACCTTGAGGTTGGTAGGATGAGGACAGAGCCACCTCAACTCTTCCCAAGCCTTGCTATGAGAAAGAGGAGTTTGGTGTCAGAGAGGCACCAGCATGGGCCACTCAGGTCCTCTTCTTAGCTGTGTGACTGGAGCAACTTGCTTAGTATCTCAGGGTGTCTGTGTCCTCTCCTGTGAAAAGGAGGTAAACTTGGGATGACTGTGAAGACGTGATGGAGCCATGGGTGAGCCATGGCAGGTTCTAGAACAGAAAATAACTTCAGGAAGAGTGCACAGCACTGCCGGGTAAGATGCCCACACAAGTGACTTCATTGAACATTTCCATAGTCAGTTTCCACGTATACAGCAGAAGATGTTTTGGGTGTCTCTATCCAGTTACCTGTAAAACTGCCTACCGCATGGAGCCAGCAGCACAGAGCAAACCCCAGGGAGCTACAGGTTGAGACTTAGGACATTTCCATGATGGGTGGCAAGACAGCTCAGTGGGCAAAAGCACCTGCTGCCAAGCCTGATGGTGTGAGTTGGATCCTCAGGTCCTAAATGGTAAAAGGAGAGAACAGACATGCACAAGTTGTCCTCTGGCCTCCAAATGTGTGGCATACTGTACTCTTGAGCATGCTCACACACTAACATAAATAAATGTATTGAAGAAAAAAAAAGACCTTCCCATAAGCCTAGACCCTTCCCACCAGTCCCTTCTCCTCCCCCAAGTGACCACCATCCTTTATGTGTTTCTTATGTCTACAGTTTTGGAAGAAAAATATAGACTCTCTTGATGGCTTCAATAAGACAGGAGGTATTCATCAGAACAAAACAAAACAACAGAAAAAGGCTAAGCACGAAAGAAGTGATGGGTAAATGTGATTCCCTTCCCACAAAAAGATTCGGTTCATCCGATGTCACCGTGGAGAAACTGGCAAGATGAAACAGGGTGTGGAAGCAACTATTTTGACATGTTAGCAGTAAATGGTCCCACTCTGAATGTATGAAGATTCCAGAACGACCCTAATCGAAGGACTTGAATCTTTGAATTGGGGTTTCAAGAAGAAGCCTGAATGGCTCATCAGTGCTCGCGAATATGCGGCGCCTCATTAGCAATCAGGGAAGCACAAATGGAGCAGCAGGAAAAGAATCCACCTGCTGACTGGGCAGAGTGGAGCTGGGGCTAGGTGGGGAGGAGGGGACTCCCCCACCATTGTCTCCTGGAAATAGACACTCACTCTTTCAGACTAATTTGGCATTGTCTTGTGAAGCCTGCCAGGCAGACCCCTCCTCCTGCAGCAGCTCTGCTTTCTAAAGCATACCCAGAAGAGTCTCCTGTACATGAGCACTGGGAGCCTCATACAAGGATGTTCGTGGTCACTCATTTGCAATAACATGAACCCAGTAACAGCCTCAATCAATACTGTTGAGTGAGTGAATCTGATTTCCAGATGGGGATGTGGGAGACACTACACCGGCCTTGCATCAGCAGCAAGTGCCGGCTCTGCCCAACCCCACCCCCCACCTCCATCACTGCCCATGTGAACTACTCCTTGTACATATAAGCAACCCAGATACAGACCCCTAGGCCTTCACTGTGGGGTACAGGGCTGAGAACCAACTGCCATGTCTCTGGAGCTAACAGGAGCCCTGTGACTGGAGTCAGGCATCATATCAAATCAAGGAGGAGACTAAGGAACCCAGAGGGCTCTGCTGGGTCTCCTCTGACCTTCCTGGGACCAGGCCTGTAGTTAATCAGCACCCCACTCCAGTGTTACTCTCTGCTGGAGTAACCTAATAGTGGCCCTTAGAGAAGCAGTAGCAACAATTCTTCCCCCTGGAGCACCATGGTCTCCACTCCTACAGGCAACTCCAGAGTACGTGTCCAGGCCACCTGTCTCTCACACTTCAGGAAGCACCCATCCTTGGAGGCAGCAGCCTTGAGCTGAGTGCAGGGGAGGGTTCTAATGGCACTTGGGCCTACAGAGCTGGCCAGAACAGTCCCAAGGCACCAGTTACCATTTTAAGGCATGTTCTAAGGCAGGTACCAGCTCAGACTGTCATAGACAGGCTGTGAGAAGGATATGAGCTGCCCCAGGCTTATCTCTGATTTGAAACAATATTTAAGTGATGGATGTTCTATAGATATCAAACCCCTGGTCTCCACGCACCAACATGCTTACACATGCACATACACTAAAAAATCCACAAAATGTAAATAAATAATACCCAAATATTTCACAACCCAACCCAGACTTGGCCCCTACTGGTATCTTTCCACCCACCTATCTGGACTGTATAGCCCAGTGACAGGAATCTGTAGTAGTAAAAATTAGCAATCTGCATCCTTATTTCTTTTCCCACCTTTCTTTTTATTAGCACTTTACCAATGTGAATGTCTTGATGGGTCTTTCCTCTCTAGTGGCCAACAATAGCCCACTGTGTTTTCACACCATAACCTCTGTCCCCGAGGTCAGGTGGCTACATGCTTAGGACCCCATGCCCAAACCTTGGCTTCTACTTTTGGTTATTTTCTGAAGGCAGATGGTCTGAGGATCTAAGGGCACCGGCATTGGCATTCTTCAGGCTCTGTATGGGGGAAGTTGGGCCCACACCTCAAGAGCCCTCCTAGCATCCCTCACTACTTCAGCACCACCCCATCTTTGATTGATCATATATCCCTCACCCCCCACACACACTTTCCCCTCTGCCCTTGGGAAACACAATAGAAAAACTGATAAGCTGAGATAGCTAAGCTTGTATTTATCTGTAGGCACTTTAAAAAGTCAACATAATTACTCAAGTCCCATTAAGTTTAATTTGCAACCAATCTCAAATCTAACAGGAAGCAGACAGGGTGCTGAGTGGGATGGAGCGGAGACAGGTTGGCTCTTTAGAAACAGACAGCAATCAATGGCCTGGCTGGGTAGGCAAAGCTGGGTCCTTCCAGAGGATTGCATTCTTGCAGGTAGGGAGCCAAGTGTCAAGGACTCTGCCAGTGACCCCAGACAGACCCTCTACCTTCTAGCGTGTTAGCCAGGTGGCTTCCTATAAGCAGGGTAGGGATGCTGTCCAGCATCCTGGAATATGACCAGCGCCCCCAGGACAAAGCACAACCCTTGTGTCCATAGGCTTAAAACCCAGGCAGCCCTCACCAGGAGGAATGATAAACAGTGGGGGAAGATCCAGCTCCTCCCATTCATATTTAGATGGCATTGCACAATGCCTTCTGGATGGTTCTCCCAGCCCAAGCAGGGTCTCCCACTCTGTTTTGAGCCTTTCCTGGCCCTTTTGCTCTTGCCCGCTACTTCCTGGCATCCAGCACCAGGAAAATCCCCTGCACTGTGAAAGAACCCACATCAGAAAGCACAAGACCCATTTCAGACCAGAAGCATTGTTGGGGGACAGGGAGGCATGGAGGGTTTGACGGATGCTCAGGAGAGACCCGGGAAGGATTCTCTGAGGGAGAGAGGCTACATGACCTCTTTGTTCAGCTGGCTAATGGTGCTCTTTTTCTCCTCTTTATACACATATCTACACACATGTATATCCATGCACATGTTACCATTAGAATACAAAACGCTTCTCACAGGCTCATGCAGGGAGGACTCGGTTGCCAGCCTGTGGGCTTTGAATCTCGAAGTCTCAGACCTCATCAATGGGCTAATTCCTTAATGGTTTTATGAGATGGTGGCTGTATTGGGAGGTGAAGAGTGGTAGACAGGGCTCCTTGTCGGAAGTAGCTCGCAGGTCACGGGAGTGGACTCTCCTAGCCCTTCTCTTTCTCTGCTTCCTGCAGACTCTGAGTGAGCATCTCTGCTTTGCCATGTCCTCCATGGCAAAGGCTCTGCCACACTGCAGGCCCAGAGCAACGGAGCCAGCAGACATGGACTGCAAACTCTCAACCCATGGCCGCAATATGGCTTCCTCTTTTCAACATTCTTTTCAAACTTTTGAATTTTTTTTAGTCTTTTCAACTGTGCCCTGGTATGGAGTCCCATTGATTCCAAAATTGGGCATTCTTCCCATGAGGGATGAACAGTGATGTCTTTTCCTGTGTGTGCTGTTTTTCTTCTTGTGACTGACTTGTGAAGTGCACCTTCTTCTAAATAATTCTTTTATTCGAATTTAACAAAGCTATAAGCATAAAATTCAAATGATGATAAAGAAGTGACTTTAGGATTTATTTTTAGTTATGTATAGGTATGCATGTATGCATTCACATGAACGAAGGTTCCCTAGGAAGCTCAAAGTTAGATCCACTGGAGCTGCAGTTTTAGATAGTTGTGAGCCACCTGACATGGATACTGGGAACTGAGCTAGGGTTCTCTGAGAGAGCAGCAAGTGTTCTTAATGGCAGAGCCATCTCTCAAGCCACTTTCCTGTAGCTTTTAGAGATAAGTTTCATGTAGCCCAGGATGACTTTAAACTCTCTGTGGAGCCCAGCATGAGTTTGCATTTCTGGCCTTCCTGTTGCCTCCTATGGGTAGCTGGGATTATGGGTGTGCACCTAACGTCCAGCTTACACAGTGCTGAGATTATACACTGCTGAGGACTGGCCCCAACATCTGTTGCTTGCTAAGCAAGCACTCTTCAGACTGAACTTACATGCTTTTCTGCTGTAGTACAATAGTCTTGTACCCTGTAAAGATTTGTCACTTGTATTAGTTTAATAAAA
>JAQHUG010000031.1:8717365-8757365 GCA_028555095.1 Dicrostonyx torquatus | reverse complement strand
GGGTGCCCTGTTCCAACGTTAAGTTCAAAACTCTCCCCAAGTTGCTGATCTAAGTCAGAAAAATTGCCCAGCTTTTGGTCAGGCTATCAAAATACTTCTTGTTTCAATTTCTTGGTATTGGTTTTATATTCTACATGTTTGTATGTATCTGTTTGTGCATTTGCACCCTTGAATGCAGTTAACTGTGGAGGCCAGAAGGGGGCAAGAAATTCTCTAGAGCTGGAGTAACAGGGAGCTGTGAGTCACCCAGCCTGAATGTTGGCAACCATGCTTGGGTCCTCTGCAAGAATGGTATGCACTCTGAACCTCTGAACCATCTCTCTAGCCTCTCAATTTTACTTTTATATTCGAGGACCAAAATTAAATTCTGGTTGTTTGCAGAGAAGCAACCTTTCCCATCATCCACACTCCTGTGACTCCTTGGCTGAGCCTAGAGTCTGAGTATCCTATCACTCGAACAGAGAACAGTTGGAAGGCCTACTCATTCTTGACCCTCTCCACAGTCCAGACTGGTCCTTCTTTCCCTCCCAAGGACCCATAACCAGGAAACTCTGGCCCCAGCCACCTCTTGTTTCTTAGGTCTTGGCCCAATGAGGTACCGCTGTCATCTGCTTCCCAGCAGCAGGTCCCCAGTTTCCAGCCCTGACCTCCGACTCTGATTACACAATACTTACCCAGTTTGGAGCACTCTCTTCATACCCCAAACACTGGCAGATGCCTTGGCCATCAGGACCCAGGCTCCTTGCCTTCTCATGGGCTACTCAGAGCCTTCTACAGTTACCCACACTCCCACCAGATCAGTAGATTCCACAGAGCCTCGATTCCACTTATCAGCACCAGTCTTGCATGCCTACCAGACCCCTGACTTAATTTTAGACCCTTTCCAGGTTCTTCTACCCCACTCACCCCTCTGAACAGATTTGCTCAAGTTCAGGGCCTTTGCTAAGCACTCCCTGTGCCCAGCCCTGAGCTGTGGCTTGAAGTGACTGCTGCACCGTGCACTCCTAGTGACCCTGGCATTGCTATTCCATCCAATAGTGAGGCAAGGAGGGTTTAAAGACAGAAGCAGGCCACCAGGGTACCTGGACAGGATGTGGCACAGCTGAGATTAGAACCCAGGGCAATTGTCTAATGTCACCCTTCTGTCCACCACCTTCTTCCCAGGTGAAAGATCCCTTCTGGTCTGGGTTGTGAGCTCTCTAGGGTCTTGCCTATTTGTTAATAATGGTCGCCAGGCTGGGGCCCAGCGCATGTCACACACTTTGCCAGGGGCTGCTAACTGAGGAGCAGAGACAGCACAGAGGCTGCTGGGACCCTCCCTCCCCTGCCCACCACTCCTACTACTTGATCCCTCAGTAAGCAAAGCCTTTAAACCAAAAACAATTTTACACTTCATTTGAGTTAATCATGGAAGCTCTTTCTAGAAGCCATCTCCCCCTAATTGTCTGCAGAAAGGCAAGTGCCTGCCGGAAGCCTCACCCCACCTCTGTCACAGAGCCCTGAAGCCACAGAAGAGGGTGACAGGTAGGAAGGACTGTGCACCAGGAGCTAAAGATAATGTCTAGCTGTGTACCCACCGGCCTGGGTGTTGTGGTGCAGCGGGCAACACTAATGACTCCATCCTCCCAGACACATCTCATGGAAGGGGAAGACCATATTTAAACAAATCACCAAGCTAGGAGTGGCAGTGAAGACCCATACTCCTACTCAAGGGACTGAGGCAGGAGGAAGATTAAGTTTAAGGTCTGTCTGGGCCATAGGGTGAGTTCAAGGTCAGCCTGGGCAACTAAGTGAGACTCTGTCTCACTAAGGAATAAGTAAGTAGATAAGTAAACAAATCATGTCATAAAGAACCACGGAGTTGGCCTTAAACTAAACAAATCTTAAGATTCATAGTCGTGGGCTCTCATTTTAACCTACAATTACCTTTTTAAAGGACCTGAATGCAGTGTGAGACACTCAGGATAACAACAGTTTTTGGAATACCAGCCAATCATAGTACATGCTTAGGGGCCGGTAGGGTGGCTCAATTGGCAGTGTTTGTCTAGAATGCATGAACACCTTAGGTTGAACTCCCAGTACCATGTAAACTGAGAATGGTGGTACATGCCTGTAATCCCAGCACTTGGATTACAAGTTCAAGGCCATCCCAGTCACACATCACATTTGAGGCCAGCTTGTGTGATACCTGAGACTTTGTCTCAAAAAGCAAAAACAAAATGAAATGAAACAAAAACCATTTGCCCAAGAGAACTGAGCACAAATGCCCACACATCACAAGTATGTAAGACTCAATGACACTTTACTCATGGTGGGCAAAAGTGAAACAACCCAGAGCCTGTCTTTGTAAGAACAGAAGGTACATTGTGGAGACTTCCTTGGGCTGGTGGGTCATTCTTCAGTGGCAGGTTCCTAAGAAAGAAGATCAGGAGATGAGAAAGAAAAAGAAGAAGAAGAAGCCAAGGAAACTAGGGTCATGAGGTCTCGCACAAGCTATGTCTTATGCCAAGCAAGTTTATTAAGAAGTACAGCGTTGTATATGCAGTTTTCGGCAGAAAAGTGGTACAGAGTCAGCAGAGAACTATCATACAATGGGGCAAAGTCAGCAGGAAGCTCAGTTAAGCAATGTGCACAAAGGGAACACAGGCGATCTCAAGTGCATCACAGGCCAAGTGTTCGGCCATCTTCCGACTGTCTTCCAGCTGATAACACAGTCTCTCTACAGGGGAAAAGTTAAGTTCTCAGAATCCAAAACCACAGCTCCTTTAAGGCCCTGGCCTCAGGCAAACTGGCCTCGCAAGGCATGTTCTTGGTTTTAAATAAGGAGCTATGTTCCTTTTCCATACATCAAGGCCTCAGGGAAAACCTTGGATCAGCCTGGCTCCAGTGAAATGGAACAGAATGGCGTTTGAAAAGATGAACAGATTAATGCACCCCACAAGATGTGTGTGAGTACAAGCAGCACAGTCCACAGAAAGAAAGGAATATGTTTAGCACAGATCTCCTGTACTTTACAGTTCAAGTAATATGAGCTGACCTGAAGTGATAGGAGCCGGAATATGGGACCCCTCTCAGAGTAACAAAACAGCTTTCTGGGGGAGGAAAACCTTGCTGAAGCTGGATCTGAGTACTGGCTGCGTGGGTGCACCTGTTTATGAAGTTCACGAGCTTGCTCCCTCTGCTGCCATCCTGCGATGTGGATGATGAGCATACAGCTAGCTCCTAGCTGTCCTGGTTGGATATGCAGTTGATCAGGTCAAAGCTTCCTCTGCTTTTGTCTCGTGGTTCTGTGGTCAGTGGCCTATCCATTGCTGCTGGGCCTTCTGCAACAGTTTCACAACTTGTCCATCGTTGTCATGGGAACCCTCTCCCCACTCTCCCTCACGTGGATTTTCACCTCTAGCAAGCAAGCTTGGGATCATTCCCACCTCTGTAAGTTCATCGAGAGGAAGAAAGCAAGGTGTGAAGGGTGTCTAGAGCCTGTTTGGTTTGTGTGTGTTATTGCTCTCATTGGCTAGAGCAAGTCCACCAGCCAAGGTGGAAGGGGTAGGTAGAGATCCCCATGCTTGGTGGTAGGATGTGAGGGCCACATCCTCACGGTACAGACTCAGGGAGGGAAAGAACCCAACAATATTGCAGGCACACGTAAGAGTTCTGCATTCCACCTTACATAATTGCACTTTAATATGTAAAATGCAACAAACAAAAATTTATGGAAGGAAGCTGGGTCAAATGAAGACAAAATGTGTTGAGTCCCAGTGGTTCCTAAGTTTCCATATATTCTATTCCAAACAACACTTGGTTGTGGGTGAACACAGGACAACCAATGTAGTGAGTCTTGAAGAGATGGCTGGAGAAACTGGGCTGAACAACAGGTAGGGCCATATCCTGTACTGGGCCCCTGATGTAGCTGGCCACTTGGTTTCAGAACGTCGGACAGCTCCCATGGCCTTCCTGGCCTTCCTCTTCACAACCCCTGCCACTACCTGGTTTCTTGACTTCTGGGTAGAATTATCTAGTTAACTGCAGTTCACTCTTGCTGCCAGAAATGAGAGCATAGGTTCTGGGACCAGATTTCATGAGTTCAGGTCTTGCCTGCCTCATGCAAGCTGTTCAGGGAAGACAATCCTCAGGAGACTATATTTATAGATCACTTGATAAATTCAACGAAATAATGAAACAATGTAGCAGAATAATATAAGACAGTTGAGTGTGTTCATTTAAAATGTAAAAGCTACTGGACTAGATGGCTTTTGCCTTGGTCCCAGTACTTAAGGATGAACAGAGCAAGGTGTGGTTGGTAGTTGGAAACTGAGACCCATCTTTTTCTGACACCTTGCCCCATGTTTGCTCAGGCACTGTCATCCCCGCCACCAGGACTGACACACGAGCATGCTCCACCTTCCATATTGCTTAGATACCTGCTGTTGGTTCATTGTCTTCTCTTACAGTCCTTCTTTTTTGGAACCTGTTCACACTATATCAAAAGGACTATTTGTCCCATTCACATGGGAAAAAAAAAATCCAGAAGTGGATAGCTCCAGTCGTGGCTGGATCCAGAGATTCAAATGCATCCTTCCTGAACACAGGCTTCTGTATTCTTCTGTGTTGGCAGCATCATGGACCACCTGCAGATGGGAAACTGATGCAGGAGTGTCTGCTTGAATCACAAAGGCCATGGACCCTTTTCCTAGAAGTGTGAGCATGTTTCTGCCATGACTCTCACTGAACTCACAAGCATATACTTACACAGTCACATGCACACTTCCATACACTCATTGTATGACATTTTCATTTACATATCCTCTCAGACACCCCAAAACCACGTTAGCCTATGCTCAAAAAACATTTACATCTCTACTTCACACCCACACCCAAGCACTCATGTATATATTCATGAGGACAAGTACACACATGTGCACACATACACCTGCATGGGCATGCACAAACATGGGTGTTCTCATAGATCCTGAATCCACATACAATCTCAGACATGCATGCACACATTCTTATACCAACATCCGACTCACACCCTCCCATGACCACACACTCTCACTCACATATATACATCATATTCACGGGTATATGAGTGCAAATGTACATGAATGCAAAGGCACACATATGCGTGCACAAACACAGATAACCCTGAGCAATTGCTTGCTTGGAACCACCTTTTCCTTCCTCTGTGAGCCTCTTGGCTATTAGGAATTTTTGAACCCCCAGCAGTCACAATCCTTGGGTCCTGCTCTGTTATGTCCTCCCCTGGGGGGAATCACCTGAAACATTAGTACCAGTACCCTCTCTCCTCTTCCTTTCCCTGCTCCTTCCCCCACCTTCCTCACCCTCTCGTTTTCTCTGCAGCTTTCCCCATCTCCCCGCTTGCACATCCCGCTCCACCTTCCACAGCTAATTAAATGATAGCATGGAATGTTTCTCATTTGTGTTTGGCTCTGAAGCACACCAGAGCGAGCTCTCATTAGGTGCCCTGCAGAAGATGGGCTGCACGGGGCCGGGAGTGCCAATTGCCATTCCTGGCCCATCCTGGGAGCCATTAGGTATTCACTGGGAAAAATCAGAAGCCAGAACCCGAATGCCTGGGTGGGAAGGGTAAGTGTAGGCAGGACGACCACACCTGAGGGCAGTCCTGGGTATCCCAGGATATGGGCTGGAGCTGGAGCAGGAGGGAAGAGGTACAGTTGGTCACAAGTGGCCCTGTCACTGGCACCAGAGTTTTTGGTGTCAGAAATTCCCATCAGCCCTAGCTAGAGTCTAATTAAGGCTCCCAGCCTAGGGCCCAGGACTCCAAGGAGCCAACTGCCAGGAGACCTATTTGCCCTGCAAGAAAACCTCAACTGTGTACCAGTGGAGTCACTGGTGAGGGCAGAGCAGAGTCTAGGTCACCACAGTGTGTGCTGCTGTGATTGGCTGGGAACTTCTGAGGGCCACCCCATCACCACTGACAGCCTCTGCTCAGTATTCACATCCTCTACTTGGGACCTGATGGTAGCCACTGGGGCTCTGATGCAAAACCAGGCACTAGGCTCTTCCAGGTACCCAAGGAGGGGGATCAGGAAGTTCAGAAATGGAACTGAGAGTGGGCCTAGGGCCAGATGCTGCAGCCAATCCCTGCCAGAGTCTGGGCAGCAAGCTAATTAGCACATCCGGTCCTCATAGCAAGCTGGGGTGAGGATGTTACCCCCAGTTTACAGACAAGGAAAGTGGGCCTCAGAGACACATGTGAGGCCTGCACCACCTAGAACCAGACCCTAAGTCTGTCCTCCGGTGCGCTCCCCACTACTGCTGCTTCTATGAGGAAAGTGAGCCTCCACCCACGGGACCCAGAGCTTATTAATGCTAAAACTACCCCCACAGTCCCAGTGTTCTGGCCCTAACCTGGAGCCTCCTCATGCCTCCTCCCTTCTAGAACTTAAAAATAACACATTTAACCACACAAAGAGCCTCTGACAGAGCTATTCTTCTCAGCCTATGTTTACAAAGAAGGAAACTGAGTCAGGTCATTTCCTCAAATCCATAGTCAGCCCCAGGCAGGGGTTGGCTCAGCAGCCAGGGCTCAGAGCCACCCTCAGGTACCTTTCTGGGTTCACTGCCCACCATTCCAGTCTAGGTAGGGAGAGGGAGGCACACGCTCATTACCAGAACGCCACCTGCTCACCACCCCAAAGCCAGCTGTGCTCTGTGCCCCCCCACCCAGTGCTGATAACAGCATTTTCAATTATTATAATTATCACCTGAAAAATTGGGTCCTGACACAGATAATGAAAATGAAATCCAGCCCCTCCCTCCACCACTCCTGTCAGCTCTCCATCTGCTGGTGAGTTCTACAGCCCACCCAGAAACACGACTTATGACTAGGCTGGTCCTAGAAATGGAAGCCAGAGAGGAGGCCATACAGGGCCCAACCCCCTGAGGGTGAGGAGTGCATGTCATTGTACATGTCCTTGAGGGTGCATGACTTTCTAGGCACATAAACATGCGTGTGTGCTTCGTCGTGTGAGTGTGTGTCTGTGAACTTCCTGGTTCACCCCAAGACGTCTGAAGCTGGGCCTGCATTCCCTCAGAGCTAATCAGCCCAGCAGAGGGCAGGCTGTGGTTGTTTCGTCTGCTGGACTTGAGAGAGTGGGAAAAGTGAGTGGGAGAAAGGGGACTGGGGCAAACCCGGCCAGACTGGAAGGGAGAACCCGGCTCTCACAGCGCAGGGTGTTCACATTAGAAGGATTTCATTTCATTTCCTGGACAGTTGAGGCCTAGCTAAAGAGGGAAGTGTACCCCTGAAACTCACCCTGAGGTTGGCAGAGTGGAGTCATTGAAACTGGCAAGCTGAGAAATACAGTGATTAGCTTAAAGGAAAGTAAGCTGATGAGTTTTCTCTGACAAAATAAAACAAAAGGCAGGAAGAGGTGTTGGCCTCAAATGCTAGTCTAAAGACCTGGTATTCACACGGGTAGCAGGGGACATGGGTGTTTCTCTCCCCCAGATCTGGTCCAGGCTGGTGTCCAAGTCACTCCTACCAGGTTCTCTTCTGCCCCTCTTTACCTTCTCCATGGCCTCGGCTGTCACCATAACATTGTGTACCCAGCTGCATGGTCACCTGCTCAGAACACTGCCCCTTAGTCTCCTGCTACGCTCAGGATAAACCCAGAAGCCCCATCATGACCTTAAGACTGGGTATGGGACATCGCCTTTTCTCCCACACACCCACACCACATCTCACTAGGCTGTGGGCTTCCTGTCGTTTCTAGATGGTTCCAAGGTCTTCGAGTTCACTCTTCCAAACTGGGACACTTGATCATTGCTCCTTGTTGTCTGGCAGCCTGATGCCAACTTTCTGGAAACCGCAGAGGACCTCCCAGCGCTCCTCATGGCTCCTCACTGCCCATGCTTGGTTGACTTCCTTCCCAGCATTTGACAGTTTCAGAAGTGATCGGCTCATTCGCCTGTTCTGTTTGTTATGGATCTCTCTCTACTCCCTACTCCATGAGGACAAATTCCTTGGGGACTGAGATCTTGTCTTGTTCTGTTCTTACCGCCTGCTTGGACCCTGGTCAGATCTCGTGAGCCCCTTGGTGTTCTCTTACCTGGTGGCAGAAGTCAGGGACTTGGACCCCAGCTTACAGCAAGTAGCACTGTGGCTGGGTTCCTATTCTAGGCTCATCATCTCCTTGGTAACCTAGACAGGGGCTGGTACCTAAAGGTTGCCCTGCCTCCATGGTATTCACCCTCCTTTCCTTGTTCCCATCCCTCCATGTTCCTTCTTGTCACCTTGGTCCCTGATTCTGCAATCATCTTGATCCAACAGCAACTTGGCTAATTTCTTGGGCCCACAAACCACCCAATGGGGAGGCCGAAAGGGTGGTCGCTTCCACTCCATCACCCGCCCTAATGCATTGTCTGACACTTTCAATTTATTTTTCAATTCCTTCACCATCAGAAATGACGATTATACTTCCAGTGTAAATGCTGCTTTACCAAACTGAATTAATCACAGCAAGGAGGGGCCAGCTCTGCAGCTCAGTTGAGGAACAGGCAATTACCACATGTCCTCACAGGGGTAAGGGACAGGCTCTAGGTCCTTTCTCATGTGGAACCTCACTGGAGGTCAAGCCACCCACTGACTTCTGCCCTCTGCAGCTTCACTTCTGCCCAGGGTCTGTCTGATGAAGGAAGCAGCCCAGAATCGCTGCTTGTCAGAGGAATGTCAGGGACACAGACCCAGCTCCTTCTGATCCATCCCTGCCCCCAAGCATACCTAAGAGTGTCCAATCCTGGATTTGATACCTTCCAGAATACACATGTCGGGGCAGGACTCCCTCAGGCTCAGGGCTAAGTACTCAGTGATCTCAGAGCCTAGACAAGGGACTCAGAACGACCCAAGGGGCAACTCCTCAGTGTTCCACCTCCACCAAGGTCACAGCAAGGCTGTGTTGTCTCCCACTGGCTGCCCAGTCATCCCTTATTCTCTCCTTCCCCACCCCAGCCACACCCATCCCCCCAGACCCCCACAATCTCTCCCTTTTTTCCCCATGCTAATACTTGGCCATCCCCATCCCCCAGCATCCAGGGCTCAGATGCCAGGATCTGAGCCCTGTTTTTCAGCAGCCACTGGCTCCTTATGCTCCTGCCCCAGGCTGCTGCACCCCCCATCTCCTCACACTTCAGATTTTCTACCTTCACACCCTCCACCCCACCAAGAACTCTCCTGCCACCCTCCCCCCTCTAAATTAGATTCTCCCTCTTAAGGCTCTCCCTCAACCCATTTCCTCTCCTCAGAGCACTTAACAGGCATTAAGATTGCACACTAATTCCTGAGTTTGTTTAATAGGCTCCTCAGGGAAGGGACTTCAGCTAACGTGCTGAATGCTGCAACCCCTAAAATCCAGCCTTGAGTGTTGAGGGGGCCCAGTGCCCACGACTGCTTACCCTGCCTAGGGCCTCAGCACAGAGGGCAGGGAGGTAAGTGGAGGGCCTTTGTAGGGACCCTGTTTAGAAGTTTGTGCACCCCAAGGATAAGCAAATAGATCCCTTTGCCTCCCAGAGCCCCACACACTGGTTCAGAGCATAGCACATTCCTCTCTGTGGCCTGCCTGTCTCCTCCAGGTTGGACATGACTGGCACCATTTTGAAAGAGAGCAACTGTTATTGTCTATACAGATGGGGTATGTAGACACTCCTATGTGGAGAGAGGGAGAAGCCCCAGGGCTCAGGATACACACAGAAGTGATACACCAACTCTCCCCTTTCCAAGGTTGCTTAAGACCTATGCAACTGACTGGTATGGGACTCTTGGGTCCTGTTGCTTTTCTTGATAGGTTGTCCCTGTTACAAGTGGGACTCTTCAGTGCTACAACTGTCTGAAAATTGCCCAAGGGACTCCCACATAGTGAAGTTGCCTATGTGTGCCTTGTGCTCCTGCCAGTAGCCGTCGTCTCATCCGTTCACCAAGCTGGACCTGATAGGCCTCTTTCTTGATCAGTACTTTCTCCATTTTGGATAGGCCTTTTTTTTTCAACTTTCCACAAATATACAAGTAAATAAATCTTGCTGATTCCCTGTTACCTTCAAAGTGGCCCCAACACGGGAAGAGGGGGACAGTGACAGGCCCAAGGTCATGTTTGAAGGTGGATTCAGATGAGCTCTGCCAATCAGTAAAACACCTGAGTATCTCCCAGCCTCCCTGCCACAGCTACACGGAGCTCTGTCTGCACATCTGTCCAGGTATAGTTGTGCGGGCCCAGCAGGATGCAGAAGCTGCACTGGAATCTGATTGGGGACGTTTAATGAAGAGAATGACATTAATTCACTCCAACCATGGATTGGTGACATGAGAGCTTGGCTAACAAGAGCGAAGAGAAGACTTTAAGAGAGAAACACAGCCCAGATGAAGGGCAGCCAGCACTTTGGAGCCAGAGAACACAGAGAATGGACCCCAAGGCTTCCAGAGACAGTGTCTTTTGACTACAATTAGAAAAGTTGCTATAATATCATGTGGGTGGAATCTGTTGGAATCTGTCCTTGTCAAAAGCCCACTACCTGAAGTAACATAGAAAACTGTCTATAGACCAAATGCTTAAGGCCTTGATACCACCAGACGGTTTAGCTGCCACCCTGGCTGCTGCTGGCTGCTGTGCACTGCAGCGTGGCTGAAGCAGGGGGTGTTAAGGAAACCACCTTTGCTCAGGGATGGTGGCAGTGACAGCTAGTCCTGCTGCAACAGTCTGTTGAGCCAGAGAATACTCCAGAACTAGGAAGGCTACTCCCTTTTCAGCAGCGTGCCTCCTCTGCCCTCTACTGACTAGGTTTACTGTCAAGCCAACTGGAAAATGAAAAGTCTTTACAGAGCAGGACCCATTTCCATGCTCACCGGGCAGCCAAGCGTGCCTGGGAGCAGAGACGAAGACATTTGTAACTGGCACGGTGCACACCTGCTCACCTTCCATAAGACACATTTCCACGCATATCTGAACCTCATCCAACAGAAAACAAGCTCTATTTTTCCATCTAACAAGAGGCAGCTATCTATCTTACAAGTGGGCAAGATGTGGCTACAGATGGAGCAGGCACACAGTCCCGAGACTCCTCTGCTAGCTACAAATTACTCCTCAAATTCAGTCACGGCCCACTGACTATCCTGTTACTGAAGACTCTATTGCCAGAGTTCACTTCCCAGCACTTGTATAATAAAATGAAGATGGGGAAAAGGGGAGAGAAGAGTGACCGGCACGTATAAGCAAGCAGCAATAGCCAGCAGGAAGACGGGAGAGCTCAGCATTGCCACAAGCCCCACCTGTCCAATTGGCCATGAGGCCTTCACTGTTACCAGCAGCTGCCTCCTGCCACTGCTCATTCCTTATGTCACATGTCCTCGCTCCCAGCCCAAAGCTCTCGTATTGAGCTCTTTAACTTCTGGAGGGACTCAGACTAGCACTGAGTACTCTGTCCCCATTTGTGTGACCCTGGTTTCTCTACAGCCTTTACATAGGCACAAATGTGCTAAGAGACATAGTGGTAGGCCATGTTTCCCTTGGAAACAGGGGCGGATCTTTCCAGGTGGCAAAGGAACCTCTTCCTGTCTGTTGGTTCAGTGGCATAAGTTCAAAGTAGACAGAGATCCAGGCCTATAATACCAGCAATGCAGGAGGTTGAGGCAGGAGGATTGAATGTTCGAGGACTGCTTGGGCTATAAAATGAGTTCAAGGCCAGCCTGAACAACTTAGGGGTGCTGAGAAATAAAAAGGAGTTGGATATAGCACTCACCTAGCATTCATGGGTACCTCTAATCAGACCCAATTCTCTCTCAAGCAGACACACTCATATACACAAGCATGTGCACACAGGGACCAGACATCACACCCATTCTCCCATGCATTATTGATGTGTTCTCTGAGAAGGAAGCCCCGTGACACAGCAGAATATAAATTGGCCACAGTGTGATAAGAAAGACAATCTCAAAGGCTGCGTGCTCAGGCAGAACGATGACAGGTGCTCATTCCGTCCCTTGTTTCATGGACCCAGGTGTTTGGCACATTCAGCCCCCTCTAGCTCAAAGAGCACTCTGCCCTGTGTGAGAGAGGACACATGTCCCCAGGGCATATGCTGTCTGGATAGCCCACCAAGTCTTCACGGAGTATTCATACTTTAAAGTCGGGCCATGTGTGTAGTAAGTGTGGTTGCTGCATACTGGTCATGATAAACTGTGGTCCTTCAAGCAAAGAAACTGCCACCTTCTTCGGCTCGAATGTGCCTGCTTGCCAGAATTCATCGCCACTGGGTCTATTGACTGTCAACATTGCCTCATCGCAAGGGGGAGTGAGGAGGGGCACCGGACCCTCACCTGAGATGACATCTGCTTCTCCCAGACATTTTTGCACAACCATAACTGCACGTCTTCAGGATCCCTGGAAGTGCTGGAGTGTGCAGATTGGGGACGGCTAACCCACGGGGATCCATCTTTGCTGTTATGGAGAAGCCATCATCCATTTTGGATGAAGCCTTTCCAGTATGGCTGCTTTGGGGTCACCCGTGCTCCCTTAGGCAACCCCCCTACTCATGCTCTGGAAGTAAGCCAATGAAGTCGTCGGGTGAACTTTGATGAAATCGTACTTTGGTTTATCATTGGGACCTGCTGGGGGGCAGATAAATATTGTTCATGTCTCCCCAGGCAGGAGATATCTGTAATGCTGGGAATTGCACAAAAGCTGCTGGCCACCCTCCTTTGCTGCATCATGAGCAGGAAAAGGTTAATCCTCACCCAGAGCTTCTGTCCATGATGCAAGAGTCCCACCTCATATCCTGCAGTCCACTTGCCTTGAGGCAGTAAGCAGGTCACAGGTCCCGGACCCACCCACCCTGCCTGCCACTGCCACCCCCACCCCCACAAAATGGTATGATAGCAGGGCCTCAGCGGTAGCCTTGGATGGTGTGAATAGGTCCTTACTGTCAGTTAGGTCATCTTCAACAAGTAGCAGCTAGGAGTTCTGTCCATGCCACTGTGGCCCCTTTGTCCACCCCATGTTGGGCACCAGATAAAGACGCAAAACAGTCCTACATCAGTTTGATTAAAAGGGGTTATTTATTGGAGGGGATAAAACTTACAGATCAATGTCCCAAACCACAGTCCTCTGGTCGCAAACAGGAAACAGAGTCCTGCAGTCAGAATGGGAACCGGAAGCAAGAGAGCAAGTGGAGCACTGCCACCACTTTTTAAAATGAAACCATGCCCCAGTGGGCTGGTATCTTAAAAGCCATTGACTGAAGGAGAAGGAGCTCCCGCAGCACTGTCCCTGTAAACAAGCCCCAGGGTAGCTTTGCTGAAGGGCCTTTGGTCCACTGGATTATCAGGGTTCCCACCTTCGGTGAGCACTTTGGTGATTTTTTACATGAGATCCAAATATCTTCCACATAAGCATCTTTTCTGAGGTCCCGCTGCAGCTCTTCCCCAGACTTCCACAACTCTAATCTGTAACCCTGTTACCCTCGAGTCCCTGACCATGTGACCCAGGCAGTTGCAAGAGTACATGAGCCTTGGGGGAGCCTAGCCTTGCTGCCATCACTGGAGACACAGTAATTGATCAGAGGTGTCCCTCCACCGCCCCCACCCATTCCCCTCAGTGTGACACTGAGGAAGATCGGCCATCTGTGTTAGGACAATGCCAGGACCCTCTGTAGACCAGTCTCTGCCCCTTGGGGTCCTGGGCATCAGGACAGTCTAGAAGCATGCATAGGGCATGTGCAGCAGATGTTGATTTGAGGCACCTGCCAGTGCCTCTTGCTTCTATCTTCCAGGCCTGCCCAGGTTCATCTCGTTAAGGCCTCCTCTATTTGATAGATAGATTGTATATACACTACCTTAGGACTAGACCAGATTAAGTGTATGCTGGGTAACACAAGTCACACAGTCACCTAATGTCCTGAAGTCATATGTCCAGGTCATATGTAGCAGCCTGAGGTCAATCTTCAAATGATGCAATTACCTAAGGAAGATGTACCAGGCTTGCTTCAGAGTTACAGATGTCCTTGGAACTTGCCTATTAGTGCTACCCTGGTCTCTGTGTAGCACCTACTCTGCCATAGATGTAGGATAAAGTTGGAAGTGTGAAGTGTGAAGTAGCTGGGAGTACGGTCTGAATCTGATGCCGAGCCTGAACCTGGTAAGGTTGCTATGCAACACTGAAAGCCCACCCTGGTGGGTGTGGGCCCGGAGCTACCACAAGGTGTTTTCCTACCTTCTAGTGTTCATGTCTTCCACATGTATCTAAGTACCTGATGCTTCTCAGGCCAGTGTGGACTAGGGTGGCCTTTTTGGGAAGTCCAGATAGCTAGAGACTCTCTGGAGAATGTCATTGATACACCAGGAGACCAGGACAGATTCACAGTCTTTGCCTCTTCCCACGCATGACCAAAAATCCTGGAAGGTTCCTCAGGGAAGTTATTGCCCTGCCTGTGGAGAGAAAGAATGGATTCAAGTCACATTTCCTGTAATCCACAGCTCTCCATTAACTCATCCACCTATCCATCGTGGTGAATGTCTCTTATTGGTCACACGATGGTCTAAGTTTGGGGACACAGCAGTGGATAGATGATACATCATCCCATCCCACACTGGAGCCCACGTGGTAGTAAAGAAAGATGATAGAGACATGAACAACCAGCAGCTACAGGATACACGGACACATGGGCAGACCAATGTGAAAGACAGCAAGACAGAGCCACTATCAGCACACCTGAACTGGGACCTGAAACAAGTGGAAAGAACCACACTGCCCAGGGGCCAGGGAGGGGACACTCATGTTCATCTTTGTTAATAGTGTTACATGGGCTTAGATACACAGAATCTTCTTTAAGGATCTAAAATATAGTTAAATCTGGAGCCATTTTGAGTGGCTGTGACTTAGGAATACAGACTTAGGTCACCCCAAATTCTATGTTCCAACATGGAAGCAGTTTCATGCAGTTTTTATAGTTTTACAGAACAGAGAAAGCAATGAGTTAAGGAAATTTTAAAATACATTTGTGAATACATCAGAGACCAATACAGCCGGTAATCCAAGATGTTCTCTGAGCTTTAGGGTTGATGGAAGCTATTGGCCTGCTAAGACAACAGGTTCCAAAGGGTTTTTAACTATTAGTTACAGGACATTAGTTCTGACATAGAGGTGGGCAAGGAATCACTGTTCCGGAGGGCTAGAACGAGCCTGAAATACGGGAATTAACCTATGGGCCTGCACCATTTGAATCTCTCTACAGTCCTGAAGTTCTAATCCATCAGTCTGCAGATGCAGGTTCTTTTCAGCTTTCATTCACAGCGCCCCTGTTGGCAAGCATCACACTGTGTGCATGCAGTGTTTATTTAAACACTGTAAGGTCTCTCGTAGCTAGGAAGGCTCATTCTTAGGATCTGATGTGATTATGCTAAGCAGTGGGCAGGACAGGAGAGAAGACTAGCTCACAGAGGTCATCAAGAAGAAAGATCCTGGGTCATATCAAAACTATTAGCTATCATGATCCTGATCTGAATTTTATATCTTTTTTGCTCTCTATGTCTGATGTAACATCTATACAAACACAGAATTTTAATGTAGGTGTTCAGCACTTGAGACCTGCTATCACCACCACCATTGCCACAATCACCACCATCACCACCATCATCGCCATCACTATCATCACCATCACTGCCATCACCATCATTACTACCATCATTCTCATAATCATCACTCTCACTACCATCATCACCATCACCACCATCACCATCACTGCCATCACCATCACCATCATTGCCATCACCATCACCACCATCACCAACACCATCATTGTCATCACCACCACCATCATCATCACCATTACCACCATCGCCATCATCACCATCATTATTTTCACCACCATCACCATCATCACCATCACCATCATCTCTGTTGTCTTTCCCACAGCCATTACCATCTCCATCACCACCATCACCATCTTCACCAGCATCACCAGCATCACTTTTCACTTTAATGGTTGTCACTGAAACATGAGTGCTTCCTACTCATCTGTTCCCTGGTCTCAAACCTTCCCCAAAGAGTGTTGAGGGGAGCACTGCGTCCCCTATACAGCCCCTATATGGGATTTTTAGGGGAACAGAGGAGCGTCTGAGCTCTCACCTGATAGACAGTGCCCAACATGGTGCTCATGCATCCTCATGGCGCTTATTGGACTTGGCAGTTCATGCTGACTGACCATGTGTCCAGAGCCTGGGCAAGGTCTAAGGCTTAACTTAGTTGCAATAACTGACACCTTCACAGATCTCTGTGATTTGATGCCCATGTTAGTAGCAAAATGGCCCAGGGGCTCTGTTTGAACAGTGTTTTCCAAGCATATGTCATCCTGGCCACTGGGAACAGTTTGTTTTCCAGATACTGAACCTGAGCTCCTAGCCAGCTGTGTAGCCTCCTGGAGATTTCAGTGCTGAAACTGGGAAGCAGCTACTTTGTCCCCAAACAGACCTCTGAGCCTGGTTGCTGCAGACAGGGAGGGTATTGGCAGTACTCAGAAGGGCACAGACTCTGGAGCCTGTCTGAGTGGATAGGTCTGGACTGACTCAATGCTCACCCCACTGGGTGGAGAGTGCTGGTGTCTTCTGAAGGCAGATTGCCTCCCTACTCCTCCCGACCTTCAGGGTGATCAGCCAGGCCCTTCATAAGTGTCCTTCAGTTCCAGCTCCCATCAGTTCCCCACTCTGTTGCCACCTGCTGAGGTCCGAGAAAAGCCTAAGGACAGTCATCAGCCACATGAAGCAGAGGAGAAGGGGGTAAGGGACTTATTAAAACATAGATTCCCATGACCCTGGAACCCTTCCTTGCCTTAGTGGGACTAGTCAACAAACAGTGGTCAGCCACTTCCCGGGAGTCTGTCCTGACCTGCTTGAAGTCCTGGGACCATTATTATATCAGTTCCATCCTCACTTCCTGTCCAACCTCTCAAGACCCCATCACCTCTGCCAGGTCTAGGCTGACCACATCCACACCACCTCTTCACCATCACAAGAATCTGACTTTGGGAAGAAATCCAGAGTCCTCCTAGTGGTGTGACTCAGCTGACCTCAACAGGGTTCCAACACTTGATCCATAGCCCTAGCTCCATCTTGACCCAGCCTTGATCCAGCCACAGTAACCCCATCCACAGCCTAACTTTGAATTCCCTGCCAATCTGGCAAGACCAGGGGCCCGACTTTTCTTCATTATTGTTGTCCCACCCCAATTCAGAATTCCAGGTCCTGTGTGTGGCTAAGTGGGAGGTAAAAAAAAATGCTGGTATTTTATTTCTTAAATTCTCTTTACTAGAAGACTAGAGCCAGATGGAAAATTCTAGGAACCCTGAGCCCAAGGTCTCTAAATAAGGTTGGGGTTTATTGAAAACTGACTTTGTGCCAGACCCATGCCCATCGTCTCCCTCACCCAGCTTAACCCCCAAAGCAGTCACATGGGTATGTTATTCTCCTCACCCATTAAGAAGGAAACTGAGGCAGAAGTCTGGCTTTGCCCTCAAGGCAGGAGATGAGTGTCAATCTTTCTACCCATCTTCTGGTTCTGCCCAGCTCCTTAGCCACAGGCTCCTGGGCAGCAACCTTGACTGGGGCTGGGCTAAGAGTGAATCCAGGAAGGGAAACCAGGATGGGTCCAACACACACCTGCCTGCAGTGTGGGTCCCACTCTGCATAAGGCCAGCCCTGAATGAGCCACTAATCAGAACCACATGTTCTGTAGGACCCTGCAGTGCACTCTAAGGGTTGTGTAGTGCCTACTCTTTGCTCTGTAAATCATCAAGGGGCCTTTAGCCAAAGCAATAACGTTCCGACCTGAAAAGTTAAAAGGACTTTGAAATTATGAGCCCCGAGCCTGGCTCGAGCCCTGAGTGAGGGCAAGACCACCACGGTCGTAGAGAGGAAAATACAGAGAGGGAAGCTAAGCAATTTCCCTTCCACCACAGCCTCAGGATCCCATTAACCTCCATGCCCAGAGCCAGACACTTTGAGAAGGAGCAGGTGGGAGGGGGCTGCACAGGCTCCATGGTCACTGTGCCCTTTTCTAGTCCCAGCTTCTTCCATCAGTGTCCTTTGTAGCATAGAAACCAAGGGGTGGTCGCCAGCCCCTCCAAGGCCAAGGAGAGTCTCAACATGTTGGAGTGAGGGCTACTGTAGAATTTGTAGCAGCACTCTTGAAGACAGAGCACACAGATATACACAAAGACCCAAAGAATACTAAGATGTCTCCATGACCACAAGGTGACCACCAGGACAATATCCTGTTGACAGAACTATAATGGCTTTTTTTTTTTAAGCACATTCTCCAGAGCTGCCCATTTCTCATTAACATGCCACCTTCCGCTCTGTCTGATTTCTGGGTCTGCTCTGTCTGTGCCCCTCTCTTACTCAAGCTGGAAGCCCATCACTGTCGCTCAATGTCCATGGATACCTTGCACCCATGTCCCCTTTTGCTCTCGTTAAAGATGGACATTGATGGAGGAGCAATAGAGAGCCAAGTCTGCATGGCAGCCTAGGTTCCAGGCCCACCCCAGCTGGTTGCTTGAGGCAGGAATAATGAGAAAGCACTGGGGATCATCACAGGAGGCAGAGGAGAAAGCCCCAGTAAGGGTGAGTGGCCTGGTCCATAGGGACTATGGCCATTGGGTTACTCAGACTGTAGTGACTTGATCAACCGTTGTTGATCAGGCTCTTTGCTGTCCCATGGAGATTCTGAGGATGGTGATAACAGGATGGGGGTGGATTCTTGGCATCTTAATACCCACCTATCCAGGACTCTAGATGGATCTAGAGAAGATCAGGCTCTTCGCTGTCCCATGGAGATTCTGAGGATGGTGATAACAGGATGGCGGTGGATTCTTGGCATCTTAGTACCCACCTATCCAGGACTCTAGATGGATCTAGAGAAGATCAGGCTCTTCGCTGTCCCATGGAGATTCTGAGGATGGTGATAACAGGAGAGGGGTGGATTCTGGGCATCTCGGTACCCAGCATCCCAGGACCTGTGGATGGTTCTAGTACTTCTCCACTGGAGGGCCTTCTAACTGTGAGAGCAGCTGTCAGCCCACCATGGGTGAGAAGTTGGCGATTATTCTGTCTTTGCCCAGTCTCACCCAAGGGAGACACTCTAAGGGAGCCTGGGAGGGGACTGTCACTGCAGGGGCTTGTCTCCATCTCCAAACTTCCAGCCAACAATGTTTGGCCAAGCATTCACGTGTGGAATGGTGAATTTTAAGCCACCTGGCTACCATTCAAGCTTAAGGACATTTGTGAGGCTGGCTGTCATTTGTCCTGGCCCAGATTTCTCTTCGAAGGGGTTGATGCATGGAGCTGCAGACAGTTTCTTCTTTAATGGCAGCTAAAGCAAGGACACCCACTCTTATTTTCCATCCTCTGCTTTCTTCTAGTGTTTTCGAGGCAGGGGACCTACCACCATCCATCCTTTTCACCAGGACATTAAGTACCTTCCCAGCTATGATACCTTACACATCTAACACCAATCCACAAAATGGCCTATGTATCTCCTGGGTATGTAGCCCAGAGAGTGAGAAGACACAAACACAGAGCGTGAGGCCTGATCAATGTCGATAAATATGGGCTGCACTCACTAGCCCCGTGCCCCACTCTGGGGAAGTCCTGACTTTGGATCTACAACTCACACACCCTGGTGTGTGGTGTGAGCGATTACAGCACAAATGACATGGTGGGACATTTGAGTTCCATCACTTCATTTCCAGGGCAGACAACGCTAATCGATCATTTTCGCCCAATGCCTTTTCAATACCAGCATCCCATAGCAAAGGCACAGCTATCCAACTGGCTTGGGAGAGATGGCAGCTGTTGCTGGTGGAGGCAGCAGTTCCTGGGTTCTGTTATAGCTCTGTGAATGACCAATGGGGTGGACCTGAGCAAGCACTGGGGTGACTCTCAGTCTTCGTTTCCTGTCCCACAAATCAAGACAGTTGATACCAAGTGGTGCTACTGAGGCAATTGAGAGAAACACACACATGCACACACACCATACATGCACACACACACACACACACACACACACACACACACACCACAATGGCGAGTGCAAAGAGGAGCTTGTTGTTTGCTGACACGTCATCCTGAGCCCCTGATGACTATCTGGCAGCTACTTGGTCACCAAAGCTGGGTTTCAGTTCTGGGCCTGCTGTGAGCCATCTCTGTGTGCCAAACAAACTCCCATCTTCCTGAATTCTGGAGGGAGGGGCCATGTTGTAGGAATGTTGTCCAATATGCAAAGTGGGATTTTCCTAAATCTGGAATTTTTTATTCAGTGCAGCTTTTAATAAGCCCATGTTTCAAAACTAGTCTGCTCCCCACCGCAGTCACCACAATGGCACTCCTATATCCCCTCCCTTCCCAATCTACACAACTGACCCTCTGGAAGGTCACTGACTCCTGGGGTTCCTGGGCTGCTCCTGCTGGTGATTTATGCAAATCCGGCTCTTGTTGTTCAGGGAGTTTCTGTTCCTTTGAACTTCTAGGTGACACAGTCATCCTGCTCCCAGTCCGGTTTCTAATCCCATGATTTCCACAGTGCTGTCAGTTATGACAGCCTGAAGAGCAGGTCCTCTGCATCTCGCTGTGAGCTACCCAGGAAACAGAACTTAATAGGTTTATCTTGTGGGTAAAGAGCGGGGCAGAGTCATGGAAGCTCCAGATGGCAGGACAGGGTGGGTAAAGGAGTTCTCTGTGGAAGCAGATAGGCATCTAGGGTCAGGGTGGGGCTGGGCACCAGGAGTCAGGGTGAGGCTGGGTATTCAGGGGTCAGGGTGAGGCTGAGCATCCGGGGTCAGGGTGAGGAGGGGTATCCAAGGGTCAGAGTGAGGCTGGGCATCTAGGAATCAGGGTGAGGCTGGGTATTCAGGAGTCAGGGTGAAGCTGAGCATCCAGGAGTCAGAGTGAGGCTGGGCATCTAGGGGTCAGGGTGAGGCTGGGCATTCAGGAGTCAGGGTGAAGCTGAGCATCCAGGAGTCAGAGTGAGGCTGGCCACCAGGGTTCAGGGTGAGGCTGAGTATCCAAGGATCAGGGAGAGACTGGGCAGGTGCAGTCTGCTGAGTCTCTGACATACAATACATGATATTTGGCTCATACGTTTCCAGAATTCAGGCAAATACGTTAATATTGCGTAACTCACTTTCCCTCTCAGTTGGATGTTGACTACCACTGATTGAGGAAACTCTCTCCTAGCTCCCTTGGAGGGGTTCCTCAGACATCTGGCCTCCCAACACTGGTAATGAGAAAGACTGACAACCAGGCCTCCTTCCTACACTCTGCCTATAGAACTGCCCTGTTGCTCCTGTCTGAGGTTTCACAGTGGCCGGCCTGCACCCTGCCATGGAGTTCCTAGGGCCCAGGATCCTCTGTGTTAGACTCCTCCTCTAGTCTCGGAGCCTTCATTACCCCTGCATGTGTAAGGTAAACCCTCCCTACAACTTCAGCTGAATCAGGGATGGAGGCCAGCCCTGTCTGGATTGGCTCAGAATCAGGTAGCAGGTGCCTTGCTCAGGCCCCAAAGTCCCAAGTCTCTGATCATAAGGGACATCATTGACAAGGACTCTGCCTCAGGAGCATCCTCCCCACAAAGGCAAGAACCTGGTAACGTGAATGAAAATGACCCCTATAGGCCAATAGAGAGCAGCACTAGTAGGAAGTGTGGCCTTGTGGGAGGAAGTGTGTCACTGGGGGGTGGACTTTGAGGTTTCAAATGCTCAAACCCGGCCCAGTGTCTCTCTTCCTGCTGCCTGCTGATTCAGATGTAGACCTCTCGGCCACCTCTGCAGCTCTGTGCCTGTCTGTGTGCCACCATGCTTTCCACCATAATGATAATGGACTAAGCCACTGAACTGTAAGCCTTAACCAATTAAATGTTTTCCTTTATAAGAGTTGCCATGGTTGCCGGGCAGTGGTGGCGCATGCCTTTAATTCCAGCACTTGGGAGGCAGAGGCAGGCGGATCTTTGTGAGTTCGAGACCAGCCTGGTCTACAAGAGCTAGTTCCAGCACAGGCTCCAAAGCCACAGAGAAACCCTGTCTCAAAAAACCAAAAAACAAAAAAATGGTCATGGTGTCTCTTCACAGCAATAGAAACCCTAATTAAGATGATGATCCACATCTTTGTCACAGCAGTCCCAGGCTCAGCATAGTGCCACAGTCCCAATATACACATACATATCATGATTCCAAATATGGAGGGTCAAGTGCAGGCAGAAAGAACTGTCATGTCAGAGGTGACAGCTGGACCAGGTATGTCAGGAGCATGCCCAGGTTCATGCTATTTAAGGAAAAGTGAATGAAGTTAAACTATCTACAGAAGGCAGAAAAATTTGAAAGCCAAGCTGGTGTATGCCACGTTGCCATGGTCAGGTCACAAGACACTGTCTGTCCCCAGCATCTGTAGAACATCTTCTCCCTGTCCTCAGCACCTCACCTGCGCTCACTCAGGTAGGAGTGGAGTCCTGCCCTCTCTACCAGGAGATGCAGAGACAGAGGTAGAGGGAAACTAAGGCAGTTGAATAAGGGCTACGTGGCTACCTCGGCATTCACACAGGTTCTGGAACTCAAGTCCTTGTGCCCTGGGGCCAATGTGGAGCTCTGACGTGAGATCAGGAAAAGAGATCCCAACATGCCACTCAGGCGTGAGGACTCCTCTTCAGAAGGCAGCAGAGGGGTCAGTGTTAGTCAGTGCTCCCTCTCACAATGCAGCCACGACCTTCCCAGCATCTGCCTGAATCCAAACCTACAGCAGCTATGTTTCAGGGCCCAAGGCCCCTTCCTGCACAGAGCCACAAGGTGGGTAAGTGACAGCATGGACACAAAGGACTGGGAGGCTGAGAATCACTTTTCACACCAGCAGCCAAGACCATCAGAACTGAACAGAGCTGAGACACAGACCCAGGAGAAAGCCTTGGGGTAAATCAGATCCTAGGATGACTGAGCAAGGTTCTGAAAGTGACCATTGTAAAACATCTCTGAATTACAAATTCCATTGAAATAGATGAAATAAGAACCGGACATTACAAGAAAGAACCTACAGAAATTACAGAAACAAAAATACAGAAATGACAGAAAGGTTTCAAACCTGCTGGGTCCTAGAGTCGAGGTGTCAAAATGGAATCAGTAGATTGAAGGACATAGGCTTTACCTCCTCTGAGCAGCGGAGTTGACAGGAGAATCTTGGGCCTTGTGAGACAACGAGAAAAGATCCACAGCCAGATGTGGCAGTCCTACACCTGTATCCCATTTCCCAGGAGGTGGAGGCAGGAGGACCAGGAGTTCAAGGTCATCCTGTTAGAGGGCCCAGCAGAGATGAGCGCTCAGATGCAGTTTATAGCCGATTGAAAGTCTTTATTCCAGCTGGGTTAGCAGGGCTTTCCTTAAATAGTAACAAACTATCCCACATATACTTAAGAACCTCTACCTTCAGACTCTATCTTTGAGAAAAGATTGGAACAGTTCCAAAAATAGAATCATTTCTGTTCAAATAAAAATTGTAATTCACTAAAAAAAAAAATCAAGGAAGTAAGAAAAAATTTAAAAAACTCTTCAACAAAGGACAATTAAAAATTTATCATTATCAAATCTATACTTGAAAGTTGCCATGCCTTCATGCTACAGTTCAGATACTGGATATGGATTATCCCTCTGTTGGAAGCTTCATTTCCTCAACGGACTGAGAGGTAGTAGGACCTTTAAGAGGTGGACCTGGTGGAAGGCAATCGGGCCTTTGGAGGGGTGTCCTCAGAAAGGATCCATACCTTTCTCTAGGGATTCTACCAGGGCTCTCAGGACCTGCTTCAGGTCTCTTTAGGAAACCAGCTGGATCTAGATTAGTTCTGAGAAGATGGCTTAGGGCTGGTGAGATGGCTCCGTGGGAAAAACACAAAGGCACTCACGATGCAAGTCTGAACGAACACCTGAGTTCGATCCCCAGATCCCACCACTGGAGACGAGAACTGATTCTCAAAAGTTGTCTTCTACTTCCACCATGTGCACGAAGGCATGCACATGCATGTGTGCACACATACGTGCGTGCGCGCGTGTGCACGCGCGCGCACACACACACACACACACACACAGATTTAAAAAGCAAGCTAACCCTGGTGTTTGGCCTCACCACAAACAATTGTGCTTCCATCAGGTGACATTATTCACCATTTTTGACACAGCACAAAGCCTTTTGCCAGATGCAGCACCCCCACCTAATTTAGAGTCATGAGCCAAAATTAATAATATTTCTTCACAAATTACCTAACCTTAAGTATTTTGTGATAGCAATAAAAAGTTCACTCATTCAAGTTCTTCAACTTAAAGTGTGTGTGTGTGTGTGTGTGTGTGTGTGTGTGTGTGTGTGTATGTGTGAAAGAAGCCTTGGAGCATTGGGAGGAAAAGAAAGAGCAACAGTAGGCACAGAAATCAGGGAGATAAGTCAATTCTCATTTTCCTGATGAGTTTGATGAATGAAATGCGAATCATAAGCCCATCTGACACCAAGACAATGACATCTAGCAGTGAAGAAATAGGACCAAGGTAGCTCTTGTTCGTCTGAAATGTAAAAACTCCATGCAAGGGGACAAAGGTGACATAGTGACTGGATGGAATGCCCGTCCATTCACTAAACGTTACCCTTCACTCATACAGGTGAAGGAGGAGCAGCTCACGCTCTGTACATCACAGCAAATTTCAGAAATAATACAGGAGAGAACTGCAGAGCTGTTAGAGGGTAATCCAGGGGAGAAACCTTCATAACTGAGGGCCTGGAGGAGTTCTCAGATACAAAAACACAATCTACACAAGGAGAAAAAAGCCACTGGATCTCACTAGAACTGGGCCTGGCTTTCACGAATGCCCTTGCACGAACTTGGGAAGCACAGGTCTCCCCAACAGGGACAGCGGCACCCTCCAAGCCAAGCTCCACAGCCTCCAATCCAGAACAGTCACTTGGATTCAGGGGTTTCTGGGGCTGCCTAGGGAGTTGCTGGAAATGAATGTGGAAAAGTCTTCCTTCCCACCCCTTCATGTGCCATGCACAATGCACCTGTGTAGAGTCTCATCTAGCCCAGGCTGGCCTTGAACCCTCTATACAGCCAAATACAATCCTGAACTTCTAATCATTCTGCCTTCACCTCCGGAGTGCGGGCATTACAGATGTATGTCACTACAGCCAGCCATGCAGTGCTGGGATTGGATCCCAGGGTTTTCTGTATGCTAGGCAAGCGCCCTACCAACTGAGCCACACCCTCTGCCGAGTGCATCTGTTTTTGTTCTTGCTTCCTCTGTGCAGGGATGCAAAGTGGTGAAGGTAGAAAAACAAATCTCTCTCCCTCGCCCAGGACATGTGGTCCCAGAGGTCAGCACTGCAGAGGACGGTGCCACACTTATCTTACTGGAAATTATTCAAGACATCTTTGATCACAGTTCATTGGTCACAGCAACAAAGGAACCGAGGGGGATGCTGGGAAACGCCGGAGCGTTTTGTGCCTGCTGTCTGGGGCACTGAACTCCGTGGAATAGTCTTCAGTTCGCTGCTATGAGCTAAGGAGGAATTGGATACAGCTTATTGACTCCATCCTGCAGAAGGAATTCTGCATTCTATTTCATGCACATATGAGTGGAGCTGTCTCCACAGGGCACACCTCACACAGCCACCTGTACTACTACCATGTGCTCCGTGCAATGCAAATGCCCTCAGAGGGAGCAGAGCACAAACACAGGTCCAAAAGATCATCGGATTCCCATCTTCCTCTACCTGAGATAGGAGGGAGAAAGGACAAGACTAGAGTTCTGACTGAGGTCCTGTGGCTGCCTCATTAGTGGGAAGGAGCCAGGTGTGAGTGCCGAGGGATGTGATGGATGACAGGGACAGTGGGGCCAGGCCGGGAACCTGCATTCACTGTGACAGCAGGGAAGCCTCTGTTTCCTCTCCTGAGGGATATCATGGCTCAGGGTGAACAAGGTCACCTTCCCAGGAAGCTTCAGGAGCCAGGAGACCAAAGGCAGAGTCATGAGCCAGGAAGGGACCCTGAGTGGAGCAAACCTATTTAACCAGTCTGGTTTCATGTTCCTGTGTCACCGTGCTGCTCGGAGCCTGTGTGTGCCAGAATGGGAGAGGAAGACCACAGTGTCCCTTGCATGGTGAGAAAATCCAGGCACAGAGAAGACAGTGTCTGGCCTGAGGTCACACAGCTGGGGTGGGAGGGTGGACATGGTCTCACCAGCTTTCTTCTCTCTGCCCCTTGCCAGACACTCAAAGAAGCAAGGACAGGGACGCTGAATACAGTCAGTGACAGTGGCCACCCCACCCTCAAAAGATCCTGTTCTGCAGTGACAACAAAGGCCCCTCTAGCTGTCATCACATGTCAAAGTAGAACACACAACATGAAGAGTAAATGGAACAGAGACAGCCGTGGGGAGGCATGTGAAAGGCTTTCTGTGGGGGCCTCTGAACAGACCTGAGTGGGGAGTGTGGGGGCTGAGATGGACAGGCCTATGGAGCAGAGGACAGTGAGACCTGGGGTCCTTAGGAACCTTTATCAGCCTCTCCAGCCATTAGGCACCCTTCCACAACTCACTTATGCCCCCTGAGGCTTTGTTCAGGAATCAGGGTATGAGTAAGCACACCCATCCCTGCTCAGGACCCAAAGGACCACTCCTCAGGACCTGGCTCCAGCCATACTTCAATCCCCATCAATCTTATAGTCCCATGAGCCTGTAAGTTCCCTTTCCTGCCTTATGAAAGAAACGGGCCCAGCTAAAACAGTGATTACTCCCAGTGTCACAAGCAGCCATGAAGCAATGCGTCTGTATTTATGCATCAGTCACTTGCCAAGCAGGATTTGAGCCCAGGTCCTGCTGTCTGCAGAACAGTCTCTGGGAGAGCTGAAGAGAGAAGGGAAGTGTAGGTTCTGCTGAGCACTGGGGAAAAGAGTGCTCACCGTGTAGCTGTCAGAGTCTGAAGTCATTGGTAAGATATTCTAACTTGGTGGCTTTCATCGGAGGCAATCCCTGCCTCTTCCTAGAAAGCATACCATTCGCCCCCAGGGCTAGCCTGATCTAGAAAGACTTAGATTCAGTAAGCCTGAGACATCGCAGTACCCAACTGTCAGATCAAATGTGGAAGGGGTAAGCTCCCTCTGCCTGTTTCCGGTGAAGTAGCCCCCAGCTGCCATTAGAGCTATCCAGAGCTAGCCCATGAGGTGTCGGGGTCTGCAGATAGAATGAACCCTGACAGTTATCACCCCCAGAACAACAAGAAAGCATGGCAAGCAACTCCAGCTGGAGATGCAGAGGCCTGTGTCTGCAAGAGCCCTGGGACTCCAGCCTGGAAGGTACTAGAACTCCCACAAGCATTATTTGCAGATGCTGTTTTAGTTTCAGCCTGGCTCCACCTTCCAAAGGCCCTTCTAGTCCCTTCTTCTGTCATGGGCAGAAGATTAAAGGTTGAGATGAAAATGATGCCTTCTACAGATGGACAACATCAAGGGGCAAGTCTAATTTATGCCATGGCCCAGTGAAATACCTATGGTACATTATGGGAACCTATCACAGCCCAATTATTTATTTGATTTGAGATCCTTAGAAGTCATCGCTTTGTTTCACAGTAAAGATGCTGAGTTTTACCTCAAAACGTATCCCTTGTTTTCACTCTGATCTCGAAATAGTCACCAATGAACTTGAATTTAGGTCAATGTAATGGTCTCAGAGGCCTCTTGTAACCCTAAACTGCTGTGGCGCTTATGGATACAAGACATGGCAGGAGATGAGCAGGGTCAGTGTTAGCGGTCTGGTCTTCTGCCCATGGATAATCTGTTCTTTCACCTGGTCTCTGACCCCCAAAACTTGTGCTTTGATCCCATTCTGCATTTTAAGAATAACTGAAATTCTCTTTCAATTATTCTTAAGAGACTCCCACCACACTGTCTTGACAAGCAGAGGGAAACACTGATCACCTGCTTTCTCCAATGCCTATTTACATGTATCATACAGTAGTAGCCCAGGAGGGTTTAGAATTGCTATGTGGTCATCATTTTATTCAAGTTTAAGTAGATAGAGATGCCAAAAATTAAATAAATAAATGATAGGTAGATGGATAGGTTGATGGATAAATGGATTGACAGACGGATGGACAGAAAGACAGATAAATAGGCAGACAGACAGATAGAACAAATGCCTTATGGTTCACCTAAGGGTCACGTGTTTATGGTGGGATTGCCAGGACATTTGGCTGCAAGTACCAGCAATGTGATTTAAGGAAATAACTGGTCACATCTTGTTTAGTGTAACTAATCCAGGAGTGGCAGAGACATTGATGGATCCCAGGGAGACTAGGGCCAGGAGCCAAACTGCTGAGTTCCCACATCCATTCTCAATCTTTCTCCCTCCCGACTCTCCACTTCCTCTCAACCACCTCCTCCTCTAACATAAGCCGGAGTCATCTCTTCCCGTAGTTGCTTTTCGGCACCACTGGGTAGACTGCAGGCTTCCCTCCTGGCTTCATAACAGACAGGCAGGACTCGCTGGGCAGGGTCCTGGCTTAAAAACCCAGGGGCAAATTCTAATTGGCCAATGCTTGGTAAATGAAGGACAGGTCCCATTCAGACCACACAGAGTTTAGGGGATCAGGACAGGTACAAGAGCTTCTCCAAACCAAGTGTCAGCTCTGAGAGCTGAGGGCAGGCTGGACATACACAGAGCAATAGGTGTCCTTAACAGAGCGTGAGAAAACGTAATCCAACCCTTGGAGCTGAGATCACAATACGTGGTCCAGGCCGAGGGATGGGAGCAGGAAGGGGTTGCCGGAATGGCCGGTCATCCACCCATTCCCTCTCTGTCGCGTTCAGTTCATCATGTATCTGCTAGCAGCCCCTGGTTTGTCTGCTCACCACTTGGAAACCACTAGCAAGAGTTGTTAGGGAAATCAGGTCTGTTCCAGCATTGACTCTGAGAAGATGAGGGGCCTAGCATACTTAAATGCAGTCTGAGAGCGAGTGCACAAACGGGCTCTTACAAGGTGGGGAAGAAGGCACAGCGTGACAATGACCGAGAAGACTGCACCGTAAGGGCCCCAGTTTGATTTCTATTGCTGTGACATTCGCCCTAACAGCAAGCTGCTTGGAGAAGAAAGGGTTTACTTGGCTCACAATTCTGGGTTTTAACCTATCAAAGCAGGAAATTGAAGCAAGACACCCACAGTCAAGAGCAGGGGAAAGAGAAATGGATGCATCCCTGCTTGCTTGATCTCAGCTGGCTTTCTCTTCTCTTGTACTGTTCAGGGATCCCTTCTAGGGAGTGGTGTTGCCCACAATGGTCTGCGTCTCCCTATATTCAGTAATAATAACCACAGACCAACGGGCCAACCTGACCTAAGTAATTCCTCATCAAGACTCTTCGCATGTGACTTCAGATTGGGTCAAGTTGACAGTTAAAAATCGCCAGCGCAATAATCAAGATCTCTTTGTCATCCAAGACACTTGTCACCTGTTTTTTTTCCTTCCTCTAGTTAGAAATTTCAACTGACCCTGACTTCCCTGTGCTGGTTTGTGTGATTCTTTAGACAAATGTCCCTTTTCTGCAAATTAAATCTCACAGCAAATACAAGCTGTGCCTGAGTTAGGCACAGCGCTAGAAAAGAGGAGAGTGTCACATGTCTGATGTTAGCCAAAGGTCACCGGATATCTTAGGTTCTATAATCTAAAGAAAGCTTAAGTAGCAGGCAATGTTAACCTCTTAGGTAACTGAAGGCATATTTTCTTTAGAGCGTGGATTGCTTGGGTAAAGATAACTTGAAAGAAGCAGTTAAGTTCCTCCTCAGGTGCAGTCAGGGGCTGGATTCCAGGAAAGGATCAGATGGTGTCTCTCCATGGAAGGGACAAGTAAGTGGGAAGCAACCCTGGTAGCAGCCAATGGCAGAACACGGTTGTTCATGGGTCTTGGAGGCCCTTGGAGGTTTGTGAAGATCATCAGGGGAAGGGGTCATCCACTCCAGGTAGGACTGGTACCAGAGCTCTAGAATATCTGGTATACTATTGAGTCTCAGGGAGACTGTAGGTAGATGTGTGTTTCTAGATATGGTGTGGGTATCTGTTTTATATATATATGGGGTACTTACAAATGTGTGTGCCTACTTATAAATATGGTATACATGTATGACATGTCAGTATGTAACATGCTTGTATATGTATGTTGATATGTATACATATGTGGTTTGTATAGAGGTGTGTGCATGCATCTGTATTTATATGTAAATATGTAACATGAGGGCCCTGCTCGTTGGGGTTACTGTCCCTCCCAGTACCCCACAGACAGCAAGCCCCAAAGAAAATCACAGAGTCTACATTAGGTTATTAACTGATTGGCCCATTATCTCAGGCTTCTTACTAGCTATTATAACTTATATTAACCCATCTATGTTAGCCACATGGCTCGGTACCTTTTCTCAGCTGGGCAGCTTACATTGTTGCCTCCTTGGTGGTTTGCGCAGGAATGCCAGGGAAGCTTCCTGCTTCCCAGACTTTCTCCTCGCCCTGCCTCTACTTCCTGTCTGGTTGACACGCCTATACTTCCTACCTGGCCAATCAGCATTTATTTAAAACATGATTGACTGAACAGACAAGTCTCCTGCACCACTTAAATATGTGTCATGTGTGTAGATATGCTTGTGAATATCTGTGCATGCATGTGCATATAGATGTGTACACATATGTATTTGATGTAAGTAAAAGTAAGTAATTGTTTGTGTGTGTGCCCCATGAGTAGGTATATGTATGTGAGAATGTGTGTTAGATTAGGAGGTGTGTACAAATATGTGTGCATATGTATGCATGTATATATAGATTTGTGTATGTGTGCATTTGGTGTTATAGGTGTGCTGTGCATACATGGTTTTCATGTGTTAGGGGTGTATGTGTTTCTGAGGTTGTGTATAACATTGACCTCTGGAGCAGAAATGAAACTTGGATTTCTAAGGGTCTACTATGTTCTGCTGATAGAAGATCTGCAGGGGAATTAGGACTAAAACTACCACACAGTGGGGACACTGAGGGCTTAAGTTACAACAGGGCCAGACTCTGACCCATGTCCTGTTTCCTTCCCTTCATGGCTGCCCAACTCCACTTCTCCAGGGAAGTCATTCCCCACTCCACAGAGAGGTCTATTGGTGAGCAGCTGAATTAAGGGCCATAGCAGGTGGGCAGGAGGCTCTACAAAAGGGGCCCTGAAAACATGGACCTCCCAAAGGACCCTTTCATGTGCTTTCAAAGAGCCAAAGGAGATGACAAAGGCCTGCACCTGGAAGAGAGTGCATACCTGGAGCCCAGAAGGCACATGCTGTGTTCTGGGCTCATCTCAGACCACCCAGGAGAAGCCTAAGGCCTAGCCAGAGGTCACATCTGCCATCCCTCCCAACTCCAGAATTAGCAGACAGCCTGTGGCAGTAGCCATGGGTAGTCAGAGGTGGGAGCATGAGTTGAGGAATTTGAGATATTGTGAGGCTTATTTAGATTGCCCTAAACTCTACCTGCTCTCATTTAACCGAGATGCCTCCTGAGAGTTCACCTGATGTGCCATGATTATAGACTGACTCTAAGGGAGGAGAGTCTCAGAGGAAATGAGACCTAATAGATAGGGTTCTGTGCATGCCAGGGCCCTGCCACAAATTTCCTCAGTTAACAGGCACCACCACTGACCCTAATACAGGGCCCTCCACACTACCTGGGGCAAGTTGAGATAGCAAACATCTAAGGAAAACTCTGAGGAAGATTGGGTTCTTTGGCACACCATTCCTGTACTGAAATGAGCCACAGAATGGAGGTAACCTTCCAATGTGCCTAAGGGCTCGCTCATCAGGGGACACTGTGGCAGATAATTTCAGAAGGGCTTCTGGAGCTCACTAGCCACATTGGGAAGAGAATTTCATCACAGTTAGAGCAAGACTACAAAGAACTTTCAGGAGCTTCTTGTACTGCCAAAAAGAAGAAAGAGAATAGACCACCTGTTGCTAGGCACCAGAGGGATGGGACATCCAGGCTTGCAAGTGGTATTAGCTGCTGTGCTCAAGGCTCTGACCCAGTACCTGAGAAAAAGTAACTCAGAAACAGAGGAAGTGCTGGCTTTGGCTCACAGTTTAGAGGGAAACAGTCCTTCTTAGCTGGAAGGCGCAGCAGTGGGAGCAGCTTGGTCCCCTGCTCCAATCAGGGCAGAGAGAGGAAGGGATGCTGGGGCTCTCGTGACTTTCTAGCCTGTGAGGTGGGACTGCTGCCCACTTTTAACCGGGGAGATGTCCCTCCTCATTTAAGCCTCTTTAGAAAGCTACATACAAACACACCCACAAGGGTGCCTTATTCGTGCCCTAGGCATTTTTAATTCGATGAAACTAGCAGTCAAAATGAGCTGTCATAGGAGAGAGGCTTCTGGTTCTGTGGGGCTAGAAAGAAGGTACAGATGGGAAGGGAGTGGCAAGAAACACCAATGAGGACTCAGAAGGACTTAAGTCTCCAGGAAGCCCAATGACAGAGAAACTCACGGACAACCCCCAGCCTCAGAGCAGGTACTCAGAGTATATACATTATATGGAAAGACTTAGGGATCTCTACCCCTCCCGTGGAACACATCTGATTCTGCCCAAGGGGGCTTAGTCTGCAGTGCTGAGGGCAGACAGACAACCCTCACAGAAGGGACCACAAAATCTCTCTCCTGCCTATTTCTGAGAGTCCATGCGGGAGTAAGGAAGGGGTGTTGTCCCTATTTCCTCCCTCCCCACCATGTGACCTCTCAGGGTACTGAAGTGGACAGTTTTGCCTGTCCCATTGGTGCTGGGAGCAGAGCACAGCTGCTGAAGTGCACAGTCACTGCTGGGTTTTACAGGCTCCATGTCCCTGAGCAAAACTTTAGACAAGACGCATGGATAGTTACAGAAAAGAAGGTTTATAAAGGGAAAAAAAAGATGCCCCAAGACCGGAAGTGGGTCAGAGCTGGAACAGTCAAGGTTTCCATGGTGCTGGGCCTCCCTCCGTGGGACTGGCAACCCTTTCTGGGTCATTCACATAGCACCTAGCTTTTCCCTGCTGGCTTTTCTCTAGCGCCTCTGCCTCTTCCCAGTGGTTCTGGGATAGATGTCAGATCTTTCTCTGCCACTGGTTTTCTTTCATATGCTAATCTTGATGCCTTCTTCTCCCCTGCTTCTGCTGAAACAGTGAAAAGAGGACAGAAATGACAGTTGCCAGTTCCCAGCCAAGACCTGGAGATACACATCCTGGCCCCACTTGCCCCTCTCCCACTATGACCGGGTATCTGTGATTAAAACCATGACCAAAAGCAACCTGTGGATGAAAAAGGGTTTACTTCTCTTATTCTTTCACTTCGCAGTCTGTCATGGAAGACAGAGAGGGAAGGAATTCAAGCAGGGAAAGAACAGGAAGACAGGAGCTGATGCAGAGGCCATGGAGGGGGCTGCTTATTTGCTTGCTCCTCAGAGCTTGCTCAACCTGCTTTCTTACAGAACCCAGGACCACCAGATCAGGGTAGCACCACCCACAATGGGCTGGGCCCTTCCCCATTCTATTGCTAATTCTAAAAATGTCCTACAGGCCTGTCTATATGTCAATGTTGCGGAAGCATCTTCTTAGTTGAGGGTCCCTCCTCTCAGATGGCTTGTGTCAAGTTGACATTAAAAACTAGTTAGCACACCAGGAGAAGCCATGACAAGGATGAGGAGCCTCTGGCTCTCAACAGGGCTGAGAAGCAGATCCGGAAGCAGACCTCAGCCCACTGCACAGGTGACGCACAGGCCCATAAGCCAGGAAGAAAAATGCTTGCTGCTACATGCCTGAGATGTTTGTGCTGTTTCATAGGAAAATCAAAAAGAAATATGAGATCCCAGTGGTCCAAGTCCGTTTCATAAGGGAGCTTTTCCTTTGGAAACCCTTTAGCAGATCTGGAACAGCATCCCTTGGGACTCTGCTGTGGCAGGGACGTGTGAGCAGAAGCCTCCACCCTCCCAGCCCTTAACTCCAAAGACAAATGCTTTGTGATTTTCCTCACACTTGGGATCTAGATTTCAATACCTACACACATGTATATGGCCAAGTGGAAGGGGCTGTGCCAGAGGATAAAAATAGAGAGGATGGAGGAACAGGAGGAGTCAGGAGGGACAGGGCACATTTTCTCTCCTGTTGAGTAGATTTGTATAAAGGTATATGACAGCTGGGCGGTGGTGGCGCACGCCTTTAATCCCAGCACTTGGGAGGCAGAGGCAGGTGGATCTTTGTGAGTTTGAGACCAGCCTGGTCTACAAGAGCTAGTTCCAGTGCAGGCTCCAAAGCCACAGAGAAACCCTGTCTCGAAAAACAAAAACAAAAACAAAAAAAAACAAAACAAAAAAAAGGTATATGACAAGAAGCAGGAATGGGACAGGGTGGGGCATGAGACACACCCAAAAAATTCTCTCTCCATAATAACAAATCCAAGGAGCCAGTGAAGGCAGAAGTGCTTCAGTACTCAGCCCCACAGAACAGGGCACAGCAGAGGAAAGGGAGTGGCTGATGGTTTTTAAAGTCCCAGATAGTGAGAAATCCTTGCCCTTGTTTCCCATAAGCTGGTACTCAGGGAGGCACAATCTCCAAGCTCTTCTAGCACAGCCCCTTCCCCAACTTCCCACCCTGTTCGCTCTGGATGCAAAGCCTCGTATAACAAATATCATGGATCCTGGGCTCAGTCTCATAGCATTCCGTCCCCAGTTTTTCCACCCCTTGAAGTTCTGAGAAAAGTGGATGCCAGCCCACCAGCTAGGAGACGGAGGGGCCTAGGGACCCTGCACATCTGCGACTCTTAGCTCCAAGCACATCTCATACTGAAAATGGACCAGAAGGATTTCTTTCTTGCAGGGGGAAGAAGGGAATCGTGAAGGGGTTGGAGGCACAGGGGAGGCAATGGAACAGTAGAACCATAATGGTATGCACATATGCAAATATCGTGATAAACCCCATCTTTGTACACTCAGCAGGTGGCCATGGAACCTCCTCTGCAGTTACAGTTCCCGCTTCCTTCTGAGAGCCCACCATGGGCAAGCCCATGCTCAGGCAGGGCTCTGTCTTCCCTCAGCTGCCCACTCTGGCCTCCCCTTGAACTTGGCCCCTCCAGGATGGAAATGGGGTCTTAGATGCTGGCCTCTGCTGAGAGCTGAGGTATATGTATGGCCCACTGCCCGGTGGGACCTGGAGGCTCCTCACTGTGTCCATGCGGAAATGAGAAACCCACCTGTACTCAGACCTCCTGACTGCCTAGGGACTGAGCTTCCCTGGAGCCTCGAGTGTGAGTGTGGGGGGGGTTGTGTTTGGGCCTCTATCCTTCTCTTTGAACCTGAACACTACACCTGCAGTAGAAAGAGAAAGAGCCTCAGATATACCTCTCCCACCCCCTGCATTGTCAAGTCTGCCTTATCACTTATCCTTAGTATCTGTCCCCTGAAATTAAATCCTCTCTCCTTCAATAATCCAAAGCATTTGACTAATAAAATCAGGTTGTCATTTTGAAAGATATTCGTTTATTTATTTGCATTTTGTGTGTTATATATCTAGCAAGGCTGACCCAGGCATCCTGGGGAATAGGAGTGGCTGGTCACCTAGGTACACCCACCATGTCACTGCTGTTCACCCGTGCACAAGAGGGTGTGGTCAGTAATGTGGGAGTGTGTCTCTCATGTCCATGGTCGGGTTTGTTGCTGTGAGGACATTCAGCTGCACACTAGGGCAAGGCCTCCACATGCTGGCGTGAACTACTCTTTACTTTGTTGATGCAAAGTGGGAGATTTCTCTATGCCCCGGTGCTGTCTTACAGAATGGGATTGCAGCGGGACCCATTTCATCAGTTCCACTGAGGTCTATGAAACCGATTTGCTCAGTTCTGCCTGGACCACCGGAAGGGCTCAGTGACCATGAGCTCCGCTCAGGTTATCACTATGATCTCATGCCTCCCTCCTAGGTGAACGTGCGGGACATGTTGGATGGTGCACATGGCCAGAGTTCCCCTAGCTGGCTCACATTCTGTGATGCATCTGCAGCCACAGGGAGGGACCTTTCTGTCACACTCAAGGTACCATTCTATCTTCCTTTGTGGCTCAAACAATAGACCTCTGTGCCTGGCTGTGGAGAATGGAAAGCCACGACAAGCTGGTCCTCAGGCCGGAGGATCTGACTTTATGCAGAGCTCAAGACCAACTTCACTGGAACTGAAAGCAATTTACAGTCGCACAAAAGGATGCCTGAAAGAGAGAGAGAGAGAAAGAAAGAGAGAGAGAGAGAGAGAGCCTGAGAGTGGTGGTAGGCGAAGCACGGCTGAAGGCTGAGGGGCAGAAGGGAGAAACTGGCAAACTGGCCTGGGGACGAAAAATTTGAAGACAGCCAAAGCAGCAACTGTGTTTTCTTCATGTAGCAGGACCCATGAGGTGGGTGCCTGGCCCTGCTGATGAGGAGGAACAGGTTTGTGCCTCAGTTGCTCTCTGGGGTAGTCTCTGGACTTGGGTTTTTATTTTCCATACTATCTAAACAGGAATAATCGGATCTTCCTGGTATATGTCCTGCTGGAGGGAGTCCGGGTGTGGGACAGAGTGGAAAGGGCAGAACTGAGTCACGGCCAGTGGCGGGGGCCACTGTAGCAGAGTCAGCCAGGTGGGACTCATGTCCATGTGAGGGATCTGGAGATCAGCCTGCAGGTTCCAAGGCTCCAAAGCTTTAGAGAAAAGACTTGGAACAAGACTGTGAGAGGCAAGTGTGGAGCCTCCTGTTGGGGTGAGAGCTAGGCCAGCATCCCTGGAAGGAACCTGGGCTTCAGGCCTCTCTCTCAAGTTCTCAAGAGCCTCTGATTGCCTGGGGCCCCGATCATCTTGGACTGTGAAAATGAAATTGAACACCTACTCAGAGATGAAGGACTCAATGAGAATTGGAGCCACAGAACTCCAGAAATAGCCCAACCCAATAACCTCCCAGTGGGACGGCAGGTTTAGAGAAGTTCCGTCCGGATTCACACAGCCAGGCAGGAACTGAGGTGGTTGAGGGCTGGGAGGTTCTGTCCCCATCCCTGTCCCTCACCAGGGCCACACATACATCTGAACAGTGTCACAGCCCAGGTCCAGCTCATGGACTGCTGGGACATCCAGCCAGGCCCCTGTCCTGAAAGGGACCAGGGAGAGAGCCTCTGCCTCCTGAACAGGAATTCTCATCATGTCTTTTTCTCCATCCTGGAAGGACCAGATTCATCAGCTCCTTCTGTATCAGCACAGGGTCATCTCTGGCTGGGCAAAGACACTTCACAGAGATAGATGGCATGGACCGACCCAGCAGGCAGCTGATCAGTTTCCTCATCCTCTGAAACTCTCAGAACTACAGTGGGATGTCAAAGAACCAGAAATATAGAACATGCCCAATGTGGGCTCTTTCCTCGGTCACCCCAAACTAGGACACATCAGCAACCTGAGGTCTGGTCTCTTGCAGTGTGACTAAGCAAGTCCCTGCCTTTGGCTGAGCTTCAGTTTCCTTGACTACAAAATGGAGCCCCACTGAGTTCCCATCCAGGACCCACACAGAGGCCGTCCTCCATCCCAGGCAGGGGTGACATCTGAGGGACCTTTAGATGGGCGTCCAGAACCAACAGAAGGACTTGCTACCACTCCATCAGTGTTGTTCCCTTTGGGTACTCCTCCAGAGGTCCCCATACAGATCCTCAAAGTCCCTTGCCCTGCTCTTTGTCCTCAGCTTTACGAAGTTCTGTCTGTGGAAATAGATTCTCCGCATTCGTGATTGTCCACTTATCTTGTGACTCTGCTGGAAAATTCATTTTCTTTCACATGGCAGATGCCGGATGCCACGAGGCACCTTCCCGCCCTCTGCCTTCAGGAGCAGAAAAGTGGAGAGAGCCATTTGCCAAAATGAGACACTAGCTCTGGGGCTTGAGGCGCTGAGAGCCCAGCTCTTCTCTCCTACCCGACAGGCTTTTCCTTTGTCCTTTCTTTTAAATGAGATCATCTTTTGTTCATTCTCTTGGCAGGTCTGTTAAGAGATGAATCTGGAGAAGTCCTGAACTCTGGAGAAGATAGGGCTTTTTAAAAAAGAATTCATGTGTAGCATGAGATCCGCAGAGTATGCGGGCGTAAACCGAGGGGGTGATTAAGGCGCAGATGGCTGGCTCTGCTCTGAAGTGGGGGAGTAGATCTGTCTGTGGGGTGCAGAGTCATTCCTAGGTGCTCTGGGAAGCAGAGTGTGTCTGGCCTATTCTACGTTATAAGGTATTGGGGGAGATATCCCCCTGAGCCCTAAACAGGAATGTTTCCAGTAAGGGGAAACCTCAGAAGGATGACCAGATTGGGATGGCTCAGCAGGTAAAAGAGCTTGCTGTACAAGCCAGATGACCTGAAATTGATTCTCAAAATCCACAGTGGGGGAGACAGCTGACGCTCAAGTTTTATTCTGACCTCCTCATGTGCACCCGCACACTCACATAGATGCACATGCACACAGACATGCACACACACACACACATGCTCAGGCACTCATGTGTACGCACACATGCGCACACACACACAAATAAGTTTTTTTAATACCTCTTTTTAAAAAGAAAGGTGACCAGTCACATCAAGGTGCCACACCAGGGTGTTCCTGGTGTAAGTCTGAGGCTGACCCCAGGAAATCCAGGGCAGTAAGGATGAGCTGGCCAACTGCCCTTGCTGCTCCTGGCCCACTCATCAGGAAGACAATAGAGACTGGTGGGAATTAAGGGTCTCCCTCTTTATAGGCATGGACTCCCAGTTCTGGGATATTGTTTCCTTCGTCTTCCATAGAGATTCAGGCATTTCCTGACCTCACACAGCAGACTCAGCATTCAGTCCCAGGACCCTGCTTTAGGGATGGTCCATACCGTATGGCTGTAGCAGAATCTGAGACTGAGATTGGAAGCAGATTTAGCCACGGGACAAGTAGGAGGTTTCAGAAGGCTGGATGTGGAGAAACAGGTTCCTACAGCCTGTGTCCCAGAAAAGAGAGGCCAGGCTGGGCAGACAGATCAGGGGAGTCAGCAGATAGATGGTGAGGGTCTGGGAATCTGGTCATAAGGGGTCCTCAGAAGCATGTTGTCCGTGCAGCCAAACATCCCTGAACTCAGAGGAAATTGAGTCTCATGGCCAGAAGCAGCCAGATCCCTCTGGTTCCAGCCCTAGCTCCAGGTCTCTCAAAGCCTAAAGAGTCTTCACGGAACCCTGACACATTCAAAAAAGCTCCCATCCCTCTGTACTTCTCAACCCACGCAGAGGAAAACTTGAAACTCAACTGACCTGCATGGGCCACAACCCCTTCCCAGCTACCCCTGAGCCTGCCCCTGTCTTTCCTTCCCCTCCTCCACTGTCTGAATTCCAGCCACACAGGCCTCCTGCCACTCCTCAAAATCTAAACCTTGCTGAGTTCCCTCTGCCGGCTGTGCAAACAAGGACACCAGCCAGGTTCCACACATGCCCACTGCAAAGCCTGGGCGTCTGGCGTGTACCTGGCCATGTCCCTGCTTCTGCATGGTTGTTAGGGAGTGGAGTGAAGGGGAGGAGCTGAGGACAGCCAGGCCAGTTTGTGTGTAGATCTGGAGCAGAAAGTGGTAAGTAGCTAAACAGGCATTAGTAGCCTTAGAAATCACTGAGAATGGACTCCTCCATAATGGAGTCTACCTCTGACCCTAAGTGAAGACATGACCTTAGAACATTACATACTAGGGGCTGAGAGATGGCTGTGAGGTTATGAGTCCTGGCTGCTCTTGCAGAGGACCCAGGTCCAGTATTCTAGCACCGTAGCGATGGCTCACAACCACCTGTAACTCCAGTTCCAAGAGATCCTGTTGTCAGAGTTTCTGTCTGCGAGTTCCCCCAGCTGTTTAGTCCCAAGAAAATCACACAGAGATCTACATTAGTTAT
>JAQHUG010000031.1:8650117-8696185 GCA_028555095.1 Dicrostonyx torquatus | reverse complement strand
TATGCCAGGACCACCCATCCTGGATGGCACTGCCCATAATGGACTGGACCCTTCGTTGCACTCAACAATCAAGACAATGCCCCACAGACATGCCCAAAGACCATGAAGGAGGCAATTTCTCAACTGAGGTTCTGTCCAGATGTCTCTAGTTGGTGCAAGTTGACAAAATCCATCGTTTGGGGACCCTATGCCTTTGTGCTTATGCATTTCTTCCTTTGGCATCTGGCACTGTAGTCCTTCCTTGAAGGACTTCTTCTACCATCTCCCATCCTGCTCTGTGATTAGCCCTTTAAGCTCAGGTGTCCAAATACATCTTGATCTTGCCTTCATTTTGGAAAGCATTTTCCTAGGCATAGAAGTCTAGGCTGACAGTTTGCCCTTGAAGATGCTGTTCCACTGGCTTTTCATTTCCATAGCTCAAGAGACATAGTCATCCATCACCACCACCTTTACTGCTCTGTGTCTAACACAGCTTCATTCTTGGTAGCTTTTCAGATATTCTTTATGGCATCAGGATCTGAGTGGCAAGCACTGCTTCCATTGCATTTCTTGTGCCTACATCTTGTACATTTTCAGCAAATCTGAAGAACTTTTTCAACTACCATTTCTTCAGATCATTTCTCCTCATCCTCCCTGCCACATTGGAACCTCCTATTGAATATTTGTGTGAGGACTGTTGATGTGGTCTCAGGCTGTTGGTGGTCTTAAGTCTTGTCCACATATTTCTTTTCTGTATATCTCTTCCTGAGCCATGATTATTCCTTCACAGTTCATCTCTAGAACCTGAGTAGGGATCGCTAGTGATGTCTGTCTCTGCTTTACTTTTGAATATCTGAAACACCTAGTTGTTTTTAATGCCCCTGTCTTCTCAGTCTATATCAGTGTCGACCCTGGAATGACTGCAGTTGAAAATAATTCTCCAGGCTCTGAGCTGTGTTTTCTTGCCTCTCTGCACCTCTGGTAATCTTCTGTAAGGTATCAGACACTGCAATTTCTACCCTGATGTATACGGATACTTTTGTGTTTCTATAAATATTCTTGAGCTTTTCTCTGTGGAAAAATTAAGTTGGAAACAAATTGATATTTTCAGGTTTTACTTTAAAATGGGGGTGGTAAAAGTGTGTGTGTGTGTGTGTGTTTGTGTGTGTGTCTGTGTGTGTGTCTGTGTACTTGTAAGTGCCAGTGCAGGAGGAGGTCAGAAGAGGATGTCAGATTTCTGTGGAGCTGGAGTTACAGGCAGTTTTGAGCCACCAAACATGGGTTCTGAGAACTGAACTCAGATCTTCTGGAAGAACAGCAAGAGCTCTAAACTACGAAGTCATTTCTCCAGTCCCTGAGTATCATCTTAGGCATGGCTGAGTAGCATCCTCAAACATTCATGTCCACCTCACAAGTGTGCCATCACCTGAGACAGGGCATTTGAGGTTGTCATTGGTTCAGCTGAGATCAAAGTGTCTAGGGACCTGGTGTCTCTAGAAAAAGGCTTATGTGAAAATGGAGGCTAACAGGGGGAGTGAAGCATCCTTGATGTCAGGATAGCCAGAGACTGTGGACATCCATAAAAGCTTCGAAAGAGGCTCAGAACCCTGGGAAGAATGATCATCAGACTCCTTCCTAGCACCCAGGTCTGGCCTCCTGCCTTAGGAGAAGTAGATCTCTGCGGCTTGGAAACACAAAGCCCTAGGAATCCAACACACAAGTTTTAGCCAGGCCAGGGCATCCTTCTTACAAGGCTAATTATTTCTCTACAACTGACAGGACACCTTTTTGAGCTCCCTACCCAGGACCCAAGAGCTCTGTGCCTTTCACACTAGCTGGTAGCCAGTATTGCTCCGTTTCAAGGCCAGTGCTAGCCATGGGTCTAGTCACCACTCCCAGATAGGGCTGATTAGCACCTTCTTCTCACAGCGGTGAACTACCAGACTCACTGCCCAGGCTGCCTAGCCAAACTGGCGTTCAGTCACTCAAAGGGCCCCCTGAGCATCTGCAGGCTCCTTTTCCCCATGCAATTGTCTCTTATGTCACTTGTCCTTGCGCTGGCTGCCTAGGCCTCCTGTGGCTCTGGGCTCCTCAAGTCTACAGCTTCCTCAAGCTGTCACGTGAAAATGTGTCCAGTCCAGTGAGCCGCAGGGCCTCATGTGGCTGTTTCCCTTCTCCGGACCACAGGCCTCTACCATCTGATGACTGACGTCATACAAAGCATAGGCCCACCCTCTCTCCTTTCTGCGGTTGCTCAGGTAGGAGGAAGGCCCACGCCTGTTGGTTCATCCTGGAAATGTGCACGAAACCCTCAGTCATAGCATCCTACAGCCTTAGAATCTCCAAGTGTCCTGTTCCCACAAGCTGATTAAATCATAAAGGCCAGAGCTTAAAATCTTCAACCATGGTCACATGAAGCCATACCTCTTACAGGGGCATGATCATTTTGGTCATCTGCATTGTCTAAGAAGTACACATTGTGTCAGACAGAGTTTGGTCCTCTGTACACACTGTGTCCTGCTGTCTCCATGACAACCCTGGAAGTAGGGGCTATCATTCCACCTGATTTACCAAATGAAGAAACAAAAACTGAGGGTAAGCCAGTGGCTGAAGGCCGGACACTTCATGGTCAGGACTCCGGTCAGGTCTCCCAGGCTCTGAAGTTAAGGCCCATTATCTCTTTGGCCCCTGGCTTCCATAGTGATGGTTCCCTGTCCACTGCTAACTTCCAGTGAAAGGAAGTACATTACCCCCCCTCGGGGTCTTCATTTGCCCCTGTTTTGGATGTGTCTCTTTTTCTCAAGACTTCTGCCCACTGGTACCAAGATGGCCTTGGGAGCCACCTCAGCAGGCATCTAAAGATCTTTGCAGAAAGAGGTATTCCCCTCTCTCACTTGCCACCAGTGAGGGGTGGAGGAGACTCTACTAAAGGGGAGAGTTGGCCTGGGAGGGTCACAAGTACAGCCTGTTCCTGGTGGAAGATGAAGAAAGAGGGATTTATCTAGAGGGAGGAAATGGACCCTGTACATCAGGACGAGGCCTCTGGAAGACAAATGGAAACCAAGCTCACAACATCAGGCAGTGGGGGTGGGAGAAGCCGTCTAACTCAGAAATACAGTCCCACAGTCAGAATTATGGGGCCTAATGAGAATGGAATCCTAAGTGCTACGCCTTTAATTTCTTGGCTTTTCTCTCTGGAAAACGAATTCCACAAAATGTGCCTGGGCCATCCATCCTCACAGATGGCTTTTTAAGTGAAGCTGTTTGTTACAGGGATGAAGAAAGCAGGAAGGGAGGAACATTTGGGACTGAGCAGCGCCCCCACCCTTATCCCAAGTGGAAGCAATGGGGAAGAAGGGGAGCAGCAAGAGGGAGGTCCTGCAAGAAGATCTATAACCCCCAAAGAGCCCAGTCTCCAGGACAGGAAGGCACAGGGGATCCTCAGGACCAGGGTCCCTTTCTCAACGGCTGACAGTTCCAGGGCTCTTGTCGTGTGCCCAGCACTGAGTCCAGCACATTGGAGTCACCAGCCCAATGCATCCTCCTACATCCTATGCACCAGGTCCTGTGGCTCTGCCTTCAGAAGAGAAGCTCAGAGAGCTGTAGGTGCTCAGCCAAGGTCACACAGCAGAAGGGTGACAGGATTCCAACCTAGAGTCCTGATATCTAGCCAGCTATAAAGTTCTTAGTGACCAGCCTGTCCCACCACTCAGGTCTCGGGGCCTCAGTTTTTCCCTCTGAATACCAAACTGGCTGTTTTGGCCCAGTTGTAGCACCCTTGCTCGGCTTCCTGGGTTTAAACCTCAATACAAAATAAAAATGAATAAAAAGTAAGGGGCTGAGGCTCTCTCTTTAGCAATGCTGGAGGCTTGGTTGTGCCTCTAAGCCTTAGGACCTCAAGCCCACCCACTCTAGGACACAATGTGTACAAGCATCTTCCATTCACAGGAGACATTCTAATCCTACACCCTACTCCTGGATTTCATTAGCTTCTCCCTCAGCCCCCAGCCCATTTTGGTGGGATGAACATGCTGCCCAGGAGGTGTGGACTCATCTGGTCTTCACACTCCCTGGCTTTGGGTCTGTAAATCCTGGTGCCCCACGAGAGCTGCTATGGGGCATGAACGTGGTGCTGTGAACTGAGGGCTAAGCACGGCTTCCGGAAGAACCACAAGTTCTTTCCTCTCTTTCAGCTGAGGGTGTGTCTAGTGCTGAGGAAGGAGCTGGGGACCGGTGTCAGGGCTCTGTCCTCCACCCTGGACTTTCTGCACCATGGGGAAGGCCACAGTATCCATGGAGCTCCAGGAAAGAGAAAGTCACGCCTCTGTGCTTAGCCCTGGGGTGTTTCCTTCTTCAGGTGTCCTAAAACAAGATCATGAGTTGTGGGGTTTATCTGAGAGGTTACCTCAGAGGCACAGGGCAGAGAACAAAAAGCCAAAAGTTGGGACAATGGACAGTCTGCACAGAAGAACAGCCGCCTCCTGCCAGGACCTCAGCGTGCACTGCACACACCTCAGCAACCTTCTGCCCCTGAGTGCCAGGCTCCAGGGACTAGATGAAGTAAAGCACTTTGGGGTTGGCATTCACCAAAACCAAAACTTCAAGGGAGCTCAGATATGGTAGGGGCTGTGCTGGAGTCTGGAGCCCTAGATCTCTCCAAGCCTCCCTCGGCCAGGTGGTCCTAGGATGCCTAGGTGTCTCCAGGCAGAGCAAATCCAGGGTCAGTGCTTGGAGTTGCCCAAGCTCCCTAAGGGCTGTGCCACAACTGTCTTGTGCTGCTGTAACTCTGACATGATGGGTGGGTCATTTGAGTATGACAAACTGGCTGCAGAATGCACAGCTTTTCTCTCCCCAACCCTGCTCCAGGCCTGAGTCAGGCTCTAGGGTCATGGTGTTGGGTTGGGAAAAAGAAAGAAAGAAAAGAAATAACTCCTGCCTGCAAGAGCCCATGGCTCAGAGGAGCAGTGGACAAGTAGAAATGAGAACACTACAAAGGCCATGAAATTGTGCCCTTAGCCAACCCTTAACCAACCATAGTCACATACACACACACACACACACACACACACACACACACACACACACGTTTCACTTCAGCACAAAGCGGGTGAGTGAGTCTCATGAGTGGGGCTGTGGAGTTGGCTCCCAGGTAAAGTGCTCGTCAAACAAGCCTAATGACCTGAGCTCACAACCCCAGAATCTGTGTAACAGCCAGGCAGAATCTGTAAATGTCTACGATCCTAGCATGCCTACAGGAGCTGGGAGCTGGGAAGGAGGGAGTCCAGAAGCTTGGGCCTGCTAGCTGGCTCTCAGGGGCAAACAGATCCTACCTCAGATGAGTTAGAAAGGTGCAGACTGACACCCAAAGTTGTGCTCTGCCCTCCACACACACATATGCCATGCACACAAGTACCCGCATATTATCACACACACCCCACACGCACACACAGACACACAAACTCTTGTGACTTATGTTCCTGAACACAGTGCTGTTTAAGTGTGCCTGTTTCAGCTCAGACCCATGAACACCAAGCACTACTGTTTTGTTTTTGAGCTGATTTGATCTTCCCTCCCTCCCGCCCTCCCTCTTTGTTCCCTCCTTCCCTCCCTACTCTGTGTCCCCCTGGGATCTCTGAACCTCTCTGAACCCCAGGTTCTTTTTCTGTAAGATGGGAACATGGTGCCCCCTAAAGGTTCTATCTGTTGCTTAGCTATGTTCTTGGTTCTCAGCATTGGGTCCAGCCCACAGGAGGTACCTTGGGAATATTTTAATTAACTAATTTGCAATGGAATGAAAGAGTAACTGAATAAGTGATGAATGAATGAAAGAGTGTGATGATTGGTTTTAATTTTCAACTGGGCACAATCTAGACCCACCTGGGAGAAGAGTCTCTAATGTCTCTAATGTGAGGATATCTTAAGTGCATTCACAGAATGAGGGCAGGCCTGCCTGCCATGGGTGATACCTTCTCTTGGACTTGGGGCTCCTGGGCTAAGTGCAGACTGAAGTTGAGCACTAGCATGCATGCATGATTTGTCGCTCGCTGCTCTTGACTGTAGATGTGATGTGGCCAACTGCTTCAAGATCCTGCAGCCTTGATTTCCCTGCAAAGATGGGGTGTCACCTAGAATTATGAGTCAAATAAGCCCTTTCCCTTAAGTTACTTTTGTAAAGTTGTTTTATCACAGTAAAGGGGAACATAATTAAGATGATGAGTGAATGGATGGATGAATGAATGGGTGGATGGATGGGTGAATAAATGGGTGAATGGATGCATGAATGAATAGGTGAATGAATGCATGAATGAATGGGTGAATGGATGGGTGAATGAATGGGTGAATGGATGGGTGAATGGATGGGTGAATGGATGGGTGAATGAATGGGTCGGAAAATCCAACAGTGTTCATCCAGCAGGGGATAGTTATCAGCTTCTAGGCTAAAACACAGAAAGACTTGAAAGCAGAAGAGAAGCTAATCTGGAACAAGGGAAGAGATCAGCATAAGAGAGGATAAAACAGGATGATGGAGGAGACTGGATATGACCACAATGCATGATGTGCATACATAAAATCACAGTGAAATTCATTATTGTGTGTGAGCAGTATAAGCTTTTTTTAAAAAAAGATTTATTTATTTATTATGTATACAGTATTCTCAGTATTCTGTCTGCATGTATGCCTGCAGGCCAGAAGAGGGCACCAGATCTCATTTCAGATGGTTGTGAGCCACCATGTGGTTGCTGGGGATTGAACTCAGGACCGTTGGAGGAGCAGGCAGTGCTCTTAACCACTAAGCCATCTCTCCAGCCCGAATATAAGATTTTTTAAAAATAATGTTATTAAGTATCAACACTAAGACTTGGCAGGGGCTGGAGAGATGGCTCAGCAGTTAAGAGCATTTGGGGTTCAATTTCCTGTACCTACAAGGTGACTCACAGCCAAACTCCAGCTCCAGGTAATCTGACAAACATGCAAATGAAACAGCCAAACACATGAAACAAACAAACAAAGAGAGAAGCAGGAGATCTAAGACTCTAGAGCAGCGGTTCTCAACCTGTGAGTTGCGATCCTTCTGGCAAACCAGGATCTCCAAAAACTTGACATTACAATTCATAACAGTAGCAAAATTACAGTTATGGAATAGCAGTGAGCTAATTTTATGGTTGGGGGTCACCACAACATGAGGAACTGAATTAAAGGGTCACAGAATCAGGAAGTTGAGAGCTACTGTTCTAGGCCTTAGGCCGAGATGTTGTTCTTAGACGGTCAGCTTTGCTCAGCTGTCCCTCACACATGACCACACTGCCATCTGCCTGACCTGGATATAAGGCAGGAGCTAGAGAGGAGTGGGTGTGTCTGTGCCTGAGCAGGGGCAGCCACAAGCTGCCTGCCCACAGCGAGGTGCTCTCTGCTAAATGTGAGGGGCTCTGCTACAGACCACCATCCCCTACCTAGAAGACGACCAGATAGGGAGGGGGCCCCTCATCAGCTCCATTATGCCACTATGAAGAGGCCATCTCTCCTCTCTGGGACTCAACTTTTCTAGTGACGCCGATGACTCCCCCCCCCCCAGCCTTACACACCAGGTGGCTCTGAATCCACGCCTTCCTGACACCTGCTGGGTGCTCAGCTCTGCTGGAAGCAGTTGGCACAGCTATAATTCTTACATGCTGACTAGCGGGCACTGTCACATCCCCGTTTCATAGATGAGAAAACTGAGGCACGGAGAGGTTAAGCAACTCATCCAACAACATCAGTAGAGGTGGAGAAAAAAATAGAGACAGGATCTGCAATCAAGCTATTGACTCCGAAATCTGCCAACTTGAATGCTACATTTAAAACTTTACATTGATCACCCAGGGGTGTCCCTGCAGGGGCGTCCAGATGCTGGCTCCTGTAAACACAGGTCTTCTCTGTCAGGTCCCCGTTCTCCTGTGTCCATGATGCTCTCTGTGATGGTCAGGTAACCATATGTGGCTCACCATGCTGCCCCTCCCACCTGGCACATCCTTACCCTGCCTTGTCTGCCTAACAAACTCCTAATCATGCTTCAGCACCCAAGGGACATTGTGCTCTTTACGAGAAGCCCCTACCCTCTGCTCATCTTCCATTCTAGCTCTCAGCAAAGGGCAGGAAGAGGGTCCCATCTTCAAAGTGGTCGGTCCTCTCTGGTCATTGCTCCCTTCCTGCCATGAGCATTCCAAGCTGACTCCCCTTCTCTAGCCACACACCCAGAGGGAAGACCCTAAGGTGTTGGTACCATGATTTTATTTTAGAAAACTTCCCATGTCTCCCAGACCCCAGGCTCCCCTGAAGAAGCAGCCTGGAAACTCTGCCCAGGCCTTCAAAGTCACCTTGGGGAGGGGGGTGAAGGGAGGACCCTTAGGCTCTGTGTAGGCCCTCCCCCACCCACATTGCTCCCTCCCTTCACATCCGCACCTGGCACTAGGAGCAGCACTTGAGATTTAAAAGTGACTAATTCGGCTCCACGTGACCAAGAACTCACTTTTGGAAGAAGGGCTCCTCTTTCCACAAACGACCACTGCCCCTGCTGTGGGCAGCCCCAGATTTATTTCAGCTTTAATGTTCAAACAGGATACTCACTCTTTCCCATAGTTCTCCCCACCAACCCTCCCTGAGTCCAGCTCCACCAGGTGCCCTGCACCTGTGCCCTGTGCCCCACATCTGATCCATCAGCCAGTGATGAGGTTCTCCCCCCAAACTCGCCACCCCCACCACACCCCACCACAAGCCTGGGTGTTCCTTTTTCTCCCTCCTGGGACCCTGGTCGAGCCTCTGGGCAGGCTTGCCCAGTGTCACAGCCTCCCTGTCTATCCTGCTTCCACCCCTTCTAGTTGTAGCCCCACAGACATCTGGCCCACAACACTGCCTGAACTCACACTGAACTTAAAACCCAACTTCTCCAGCCATCAGGGAGTCTAGGCAGGGGGTTCAGGGAAGAGAAGAAGGTCCTGGTCCAGGGTCTGCCCTTGTAAGCACACCCTGCCTGCAGCGGGTGTCAGTTGCTACCGAAATGGTTCTTGCAGTCCTCCCAATGGCTCCTGCACTCAGCCCTCTCCATCTTTACATTCCTTCTGCATTCTGTCCAAGTTAGGGTCCCTATTGCTGTGATGAAACACCGTGACCAAAGAGCAAATTGGAGAGGAAAGGGTTTATCAGGCTTACACTTCTACATCATAGTCCATCAATGAAGAAAATCAGGACAAGAACTCAAATGGCAGGATCCTGGAGGCAGAAGCTGATGCAGAGGCCCTGGAGGAGTGCTGCTTACTGGCTTGCTCCCATGGCTTGCTCAGACTGCTTCATTATAGAATCCAGGACCAGCAGCCCAGGGACAGCCTCACTCACAATGGACTGAGCCCTCACAGGTCAATTATTGAGAAAATGCCCTACAGGCTTGCCTGCAGCCCAGTCCTGTGAAGGCATTTTCTCAACCATGGTTCCCACCTCTCTAGTAACTCTTGTCTGTGTCCCATTGCTAACACACATGCTTTCAATAGGCCCTAGAGTGGGGACATAGCCTTTCTGTTGTTAGAAGCTGGGAAGTCCCACTCACTGCCTCTGGGCTGTTCCTACCCCCTGCCCACCCTTTTGTATACAATCTCCTCTAATTATCCAGTTTCACGTGTCAACTGTCCCCAGTGGGTCCCCAGACAAATGCTGCTCACCTTCCTCCCTCCCATGCACCCCATACCTAACTTCTCAGTTAGGTCATTCTCTGAAATTATCACCTCTCTGTGTCCCCCTCCACCAGTGGAGCGGAGATGGTGATTTCTCATGTTTGATGTCCCATGTCACAGGAACAGTGCAGACACATATCCACACCCCCTCACTGCATGCTCTTGAGGGGAGCCCACCAACGCTGGGAAAGTTTGTCCCTGAATCACACTGACTTTTAAATGCCTGAACGTGGCATTTCCCAGAGTGGGATGGGATGGCACTCCTCTGGGAGGTGTTAACAGTTGGCAATGTCTTGCAGACAGATGACACGGGTCTGATTTTCCTCGAGTGCCTGTGACAGTTTCATCTTAGAATGTAGAGACTCCAGGTTTCAGTCAAGATGAAGACCTTTGTTAATGTCCCTCTCCAGGCCTGTCAGTAAAGACCACTGTCCCTGTCCACTGTCCCATTCTGTGTTCTGTGTGCAAACCATACTGTCCCCTCCCTTCCCTTTGCTGATCTCACTGTGGGATTCTGACTAAAGCTGGCCTGGAGCTGGGACCCCAATGTCTAAGATTGGACCAGCATCAGCATGGGCGCCAAGTCAGATACTGAACTCTGTCACCAGCTCACCGTGTGACTCTGGTCAGGCTGTGTCCCCACCTTCACAGTTTCCTCGACCACCCCGCCATTCCCTGTCCCTGAGAGCACACTGAGTCCAATGTTCTCTGCATGTGCTGCCCACTCATTGATGGGGTTTTGAATTAAACCAGCAGTTTCTAAAGAGTCTCATCTCTCCAGGAGAGAAAAGAATAGAAAATGTCAGCCTGGCCAGCACACATAACTACTGCAATCAGAAAGTAAAAGACGTGGTCTCATGCTCCTCTCTGCCAGCTGGCCACAGGAGTGTCACACGGCCTGGTGTGACTAACCTAGGCCTTGCTGGTAAGATGACAATGGAAACATGCCAGGATTAGCAAGCTAGGGAGGACTGAAGCCCAGATGACAGGGCATAGAGGACGGGGACCAGCAAGGAGGCCAGCTCCTGAGGCCTGAGGTGGCTATGGGAATGGGCAGCTGCTTTGTCTGTGGTTCATGCATTGTCATGGCAGCTGTCACCCTCTCAGGCTGCTGGGTGCAGCTGAGACCTGAAGCTCTATGCGGAGTAACACACCTGAGCCTAGAGCAGAGCAGGTCCCCCACCTCCTCTCTGGTTCCTAGCAGAGACCGTGAGACGCTGAGAAGCCTGTATGCAGCTCTGCTTGTTGAGTGCCTACTGTGTGCCGGGCCCAGGGAATAACTGTTCTCACAGTGACCTTCATTGATGGTAACTTATTCCCAACAGCTTTGTGGATGTATAATTTACAACCACTGTGCATATTTAAAATGCAAAATTATGTAACATTGACATGTGTACCCACCCACAAAATATCACTGTGCTCTGGCTAACAAAACCAGCCATCCGTCACTTCCAAGTCTTCCTCAAGTCCTTTAGCACCTTCTTCTGCTTGTCTCATCTCCTGACATTGATCCACTGTCACCACAAATTTATATTTTGAATCAATAGATTTTTTTCGGGGTATGGGTCCTCTGTCACTCAGCACAATTACCATGATTGTCATCTGTGACAGAGCACATGTGAGCGGCCTTCCCTTGCAGTGGTGAGCAGTGTCCCCCAGATGTGAATTCTAAAATTTCTTCTTCACAGTCACCTCTGGTCAGATGCCTGCACTGCATCCAGTCTGGGGCGATTACAGATAAAGCCACTCTGAACATTTCATGAGTGACTCTTGGGTAGCTCTTGGCATGGACGTTTGATTTCACATGCCTTGGTGGGTCTTTTTAAAAGAAATTTTCTTCTTTTTTTGCCTTCAGGATTTAGCTTTATGTTTAGTACTGTCTTGCCTACATGTCCGTCTGTGTGAGGGTACCATATTCCTTGGAACTGGAGTTACAGTTATGAGCTGCCGTGTGGATGCTGGGAATTGAACCTGGATCCTCTACAAGAACAGTCAGTGTTCTTAACCACTGAGCCATCTCTCCAGCACCAGCCTTAGTGGATTTTTAGGAGTGGGATTCCTTATAGCACCTGGTAGGTGTACTTGTAATTGTCAAGAAACTTTTAAATGGTGTTTTTTGACGCCATGGCATTCACTCATGGTTGGTGGTGCTTGGCGGCTGACCTGTACCCCCACATTCTTCTTGCTTTCCCTTTGTGATGAATCAAATTCTCATTAAATTATTAGGCTGGCCTTGAACTTGTGGCCCTCCTGTCTCAGCCTCTCAGTGGGTGAGATTACAGGCCTGTGTCACCAGGTCTGTATACTGTTTCCAAAGTGATCACATCGCTTCCATTCTCACTAGTACAGCAGAAACAGCCCACCCCCTACCCCGCTGCCTCTTACCCACACACGGCACAGTCCCCTTCAGGACCCCAACCATCCAAGTGTGTACAAGTGTGGGTGTGCAGAGCTGCTCCTATGTCCCTTATTTGTAGTTCTGAGTGTGAGCAGGGCTGGCATCTCTTCAGCTGTCTGTCATCTGTCTACTGTAAAATGCTTCTTCAGACAGTCTGTCATTTTCTATTGGGTTACTTCCTTTTCTTCTACTGTCATTTCTGTTGCTGTGATAAAATACCCAGACAAAACGGCAAGTTGGAGGACAAAGGGATTATTTGGCTTACAATTCCAGGTGACAGCTTATCAGGACTAGAAGAGTCACAACACAGCCGTGGTCGAGAGCAGAGAGAATGAACTCGCTAGAGTTCAACTTGATTCATCCACTCTTGCATCAGGAGCCTCTGCTTAGGGAATGCTGCTGCCCATAGTGGGCTGGATCTTCCCACATTTTTTGGCACCATGAAGACAATCCTCACAGGACAACCTGATGTAGACAAAGACTCTCTTTCCAGCTGATGTCATGTAATGTCAAACTGACAACTAAGGTGAACCATTCCACCTTCCTTACTGAGTTTGAGAACTTAGATCTGTGGCTTCTCTATTTTTTCCCTCTCTTTCCTTTTGAGATGGTCTTACTGTCTGTCCCAGGCTGGCCTCAGACTTGAGACCTTCTTCCTCAGCTTCCTGAGTGCTGGGACTACAGGTGTGCCCCCATGCCCACACCTAGGCTCTACCAGAGCTCTTTAAAGAGCCAAGGATTTTTATTTTGATTGAGGTCCAACCAATCACGTGGCTCTTTATGGATCACTCCTTTGGTGTCACAGTGAAGAAATCCTTAAAAGCGGTAGGGTCTGTTCTTTTCTTCTAATCTCTTCAAATTGCTTCACATTTTCCCCTCTAGATCTATGACGTATTTCAAGCCAAGATTCCTTCACAATTGTCCTGTTTTATGGCCCACAGTTGTCTGTTTTACCACCCTTTGGTTGTTGTACCACCATCAGTTGAAAGCTCAGGGCCACCGAACTGCTCCTGGGAGTGTGCACTTTAGCTGTACACTCTTTCCTGGTTTTGTTCAGTTGACATGCAGTGACCTTGTGGGACCGTGGCATGCTTTGTGATATTTTGATACACATCTGATCAGAGCAGCGTAATCAGCATATCAACCACTGAAACATTTATCATGTCTTCGTGTTAGAAATACTTTCAAATCCTCTCCTCCAGTTATTTTGTCGTTGCTTTGTTTTGTTTTCAAGACACGGTTTCTCTGTGTAGCCTTAGCTGTCCCTGACTCACTTTGTAGACTGGGCTGGCCTTGAACTCTCAGAGATCTGCCTGCTTCTGCCTCCCCAGTGCTGCAATTAAAGGTGTGCACCACTACCATCCAGCTAGCCTACAGCTATTTTTAAATAAATTATTCTTAACTATGGCCGCCTACTATGCTGAGAATTCACTCATTTTATCTGACTATAATTTTGTGTTTTGGAACTGTCCTCTCACTGCGCCCTCTTCCCACCTTTTGGTCAGTATGGTTCTACCCTCGACTTCTATGAAATCTGCATGCTTAGCTTCCAATGAATGATGGCATTCGGTGTCTTTCAGTGTCTGAGTACTTAATATGATGTCCCCAGGCTCACCCATGTTGCTGCAAATAAGGTTTTACTTTTTACAACTGAGCACTATTTCATTGTGCATCTGTGTCACATTTTTGTCGTTCCTTCGTCCACCGATGGGCACTTAGGTCAGTTGTGTATCCCAGCTATCGTGAAGAGGGCTCTCTGTCTTTGAACGGACCTGTGACTGGGCCTTCAGCTCTGTTCACTGATCTGTTTGTCTGTCTGTTAGTGTCAATAGCAGGATCTTGATTCCTCTATCTCTGTCCATCAACATGGGGGACTGCTGAGTCCTTTGCTATAACAAACACTGTCTTAGTCACTCTTCTGTGGCTGTAAAGAGACACCATGACCAAGGCAACTCACACAAAAGGAAAACACTTCATTGGAGGCTGGCTTACAGTTTCAGAGAGTTAGTCCATGATCATCATGACAGGAAGTAGTCAGGCCTGGTGCTGGAGCAGTGGCTGAGAGTTTTTCCTTAGGCAGCAGATAGAGTTGGACTGGGCCTGGAGTGAGTTTTTGAAACCTCAAAGCCCATCCACAGTGACACATCTCCTGCAACAAGGCCACACCTCCTAATCCTTCTCAAACAGCTCAACTAACTGGGAGCAAGATTTCAAACTCATGAGGCCATGACCATCCTCATTCAAACCACCACAAGTACCATAACCCAAAGCCACTGTGGAGTAAAGGGCTTTATGTATTTCAGCTTACACTTCCAGGTCATAATCCATCTTTGAAGGATGGCAGGCTGGAACTTGAGATAGGAATCATGGAGGAACACTGCTTACTGGCTTGCTCACCCTATGGGTCATGCTACGTGTGTGATTGAGTGCGTTCAGTGAGTTGTTACAGCTACCTCTCCTCCCATGTCCCACAGCCCCCACCCTGAGATACTGACTCACAGAGTTGAGGGACTACAGTTTGGGGAGCCATTTGCCCAGGGTCTTCTGGTAGGCACAGGAAAACAGATCAATTCTTGCTCTCTGGTCTTCAAAGCTCTAAAAATCAGGAAGGTACTGGTCCATATGATGGAGGCCCAGGGGTAGGAAGACAACCAGTCCCCACATGCTATAGATGAACGACCCCCCAGGGTTGGGCTATCGGAAAGGGTCGGGAAATAGTTAAAGGGACATTGGTTCTGCTCAAGGAGGGCATTGTTTTCTAGCCATTTCTATTCATAAATTCAGAGGTTTACAAGCAGAGACGGTGGTCATGTGGAACCATGGCATCTTTTAGCAGAGGGCAAAATTGGGACTCAAGCTGAGAGGAAAATACCCAGACACCCTTGCTCCGGCACACACACCTATAATCCCAGCTTTCAGAAGGAGGCAGGATGATGGCGAGTTTGAAGCCATTCTGTCTCAAAGAAAATAAAATAAGTAACAAAATTGTCTCAAAGAAAATAAAATAAGTAAGAAAATAAATAAATACAGACTGTTAGGTTCAAAGCTGGAACCCAAAATGGCAATACTGCTGACATTGTCTTAAATAACAGTCTGGGCTCGACTTGGGCTGGACTCTGGGTAAAAAGAAGGATTGCTTTCTGTAAACAAAAGCCTAAACTCGGCATTCCTTGGAAACCTTATGAATCAGCTTCTGTTTGTCCAGAAAAGCCATTCATTTTCTTATCCTCCCCCTACAGCTAACTACCCCCATCAGGGACATCTAGTTCCTGATTAATTCAAAGGAGCCTGCAACAGATAATTCCCCACCATAGCTCCCAAAACTGTTTTGGTTCACACACCCTCTTCCACCACCCCACATTGCTACCTATCCCCTTAAAACTGGCAAGGCTCAGTCAGGTGGTGGTGGCTCATGCCTTTAATCCCAACATCTGGGAGGCAGAAGTAGGTAGATCTCTGAGTTCAAGGCCAGCCTGGTCTACAGATTGAGTATCAGGACAGCCAGGGCTACACAGAGAAACCCTATCTTGAAAAACAAAAGTAAAACAAGACAAAAACTGGCAGCATTCTTTCTGCCATTTGTAGTTTTCTCTGCCCCTAAGAGACAGGACAGCCTTGCAATATGAAACCCCGATCAGCTTTTTTTCTACTCATAGAGTGGTCTAGTTCAGTGGTTTTACTGAGCCCTAATTTACCCTTATCTACATTCATGCACGCTTATATACATACATACACATACATACATGGCCAGAAGGATATAGCCCAATGACTTACACAAAGCCCCAGGTTTGATCCCCAGCATTAAGAAGACAAAAATAGACTCACAGAATTGCACATTAAGTCACAAATGACCCAAACGAGAAGCCAGTTGGTTCTCCCAGGGTTCATGCTTATTTCCGAAGCAGCCAGGAAGTGCATGCTCAACTAGGGGTGCATACATCAGCAGGTCCTTTTATGAACGTCCTTGTTATCAAAACCACAGCAATTTGAGAAACTGTCACTGCAGCTGCTATGCAGCACAGAGAGGACTCCCGATCCCCATAGTGACACTAGGAAGTGGCTACTATGATGATCCTCAGTTTAGATGAGGGAACTGAGGCCCAGGGAAGTGAGACAAGCTACCCATAGTCACACAGTTTACAAGTGGTGAGGCCGGGATTTGAACCTAGGCAGTTCAGCAATTTATGCCAGTGGCATTGTTTCAAAGCAAAGGGCTGCCGTGCAGCCTATACCCTGCTGGACACAGTGGCATTCCCTCTAGGGAGACAGACCTAGTCCTTTGACCCAGACCAGACAGTCTATGCTTCCACCAGCCAGTAGGTCTCTACTCGTGGTCCCCTGATCATGACAGAGCTGTCATGGTTTGGCCTCTTGCTTTGAGACAGAACATTTCAAGACTCTGTGGTCCGAATCAAAGACCCATCCTTGGTCCCAGAGCAGTCGGCAACCCCAGCCTTAAGCAGACATGGTATCCTGTCTACCAGTGTGGGGTGACTTGAAACTGATTTTTAAAAAAAAGCACCTTGCTCGACTCCAAGCCAATATCCTCACAATCGGTCAAATGCTGCTACTATCAGTGGGAGGAAGGGGTGAAGGGAAGCTTCCATGGCCCGAGGATCTCTTCAGTGGGGCAGAGGGAAAGGTGCAGACTTGGGACAGAAATGGCAGCCTGTGTTTCACAGGGAGAACCTGTCAGGAGAAATGGAGGCTGAGGAGGGTTGAGGGTACAGTAACACCTCCAGCAATCCCAGGCTGGAGGGCTGGGGTTGCTCCTCATCTGGCTCACCTTCCCCTGCTGTTTCTCCATCCTTTGGCTGCCACTGAATATCACACATCACACATGCCTCTCATGTTTCTGTTTTTCCCTCTTCTCTACAATCTGAATGTCAAGTGTTTCTTTTCCAGAAGCATCAAGCTGAGCAAGATAAAGAGGACCAAAGGACGTTTTTATGCTGTCAAAGATCACCTAGTGGGACCCGGAGTAAACAGACCCCAGGGGAGCCCACCCCTCTCCTCTCCCTGGGTTCCCAGGCCTCCTGCTTCCACACAGCTCCATCTGCTCCCAGCTTTAGTTCCCAACGTGGTGGGAGGGGATGTGAACACGTCCACCGGTGCAGAACCCGTTGTAGCCCAGAGAAGAAGCCTACCATCATGGTGGCGTGGCGGGAGGAGGCGGGGACGGGGTGGGGAGTGTTGCCTGGCAGGGAGAAGGCGGAAGACCCTGCACGGAAGGAGAATCCAGCAAGTGTTCCAAGGCAGATTCGCCCGCATCTGAAGATCATCCCCACCTTGTGCCTCTGGGTGATGCCATAGGTCCACAGCAGGATGTTAAACTCACCTGACAGACGCTCCATTGAGACTTATTAACTTTTAATACAGAACAGCCAAGGCTGCTTAAATATTTAAGAGGCCAATTCATCACTTGAAAGGCCAGTTAGGGCTGCAGGGAGGTGCCAGGCTTCTGGGATCTGCGTAGTTGGGATTTCAGCGATTGTTGAACCTTGCAGAAGTTCAATGGCCGTGTAATTTTTTGTAATATCATTTCATTTCTTGAACACCTACTATGTGTCGGGTACATTGCATGATGTCATTTCAGCTCCAAAATAACCCAGAGAAATGAATATATTATATGCATACACATGTATCTATATACACAAAAGAGGCTCAAATTTATAATATATATATTTATAAGAAAGGTTCGGAGAGGCAGGCAGGTATACCCAAGATCACATAGCTAGTAGCTGGTAGAGATAAAATCTAAACCCAAGTATGTTAAACCAAAAAAGCCCCACAGTTTTTTAAAGATTTGTTTTGTGTGTGTGTGTGTGTGTGTGTGTGTGTGTGTGTGTGTGTGTGTGTGTGTGTGTGTGTACAGAAGAGGGTGTCAGTCCCATGGAGCTGGACTTGTGAACACCTGCTGTGCATGCTGGGAAACAAACTCTGACCCTCTACAAGAGCAGCCACTGCTCTTATGTACCTGCTTCAGGGAACTCTGGGCAGTGTGGCTGCCACAGAGAGCTACTCCCCCGGGTTCTTGACTGTGATTAGAGAGGTCACCTGTGGAGTTGATCCCTAGATGAAATCCCTAGAAATCACACCTATAGAAACAAGAATTAAAACCTGCTGCTTTTCCAAGAAGCCATCTCATTGGCTTGCTGGGAGAAGACAGTGCCCCATCCGTCCCTAAAATTGAGATTCTGTGACGTCAGTCAATGGTCTTCTATCATATGAAACCAGGTCAAGTATAGATCCAACCTCCTGGATGTGGCTCAGTGGTTGAGTGTTTTGCTTTGCATGTGTGAGGACTTGGGTTGATGCCCCAGTACCATGAGAGAAGATATACGAGGGGAGGTGAGAAGGACAGAGAGAGACAAGAAGAAAGGGAGAGAAAAAAGTAGAAGATGAAAAAAAAAAGAAAGAAAGAAAAAAGATTTTTTTTTTAAAAAGACTCTTAAGCAAGCCTGAGCTACAGAGTGAGTTCAAGGACAACAGGGCAACTTAGTGAGACCCTCCCCCACCCCCAACTCAAAGTAAAAACTAGAACACTTGCATCCAAGAGTCCATAGGTGTGCGCCCCAGAACCACAGCCAGTGAAAACCTGGTGCAACTGGTTGTTAAGAAGAAGTGACAGGAAGTCCCTTCCAGTCACCTTTGTGGGGTTCTTAGGACAGTCTGCAGCAGCTCACATTGTAGGTGGAGCCTCACCAAGCCATCCCTGCCCCACCACCACCTAATGACTCCATACCAGTTCAAGGCAATGTTAATTCCAGCAGGTCAAAATTTATGGTCAGCCTATGACTCAGCTGGCTGGATACGAGAAAGGACCACGTGGAAGCTTTCTCTAGCAATTATTTTTAATGGTTAGACTGATCTGGTAAATCCAATCAAAAGCACATTCTCCCTACACCCCACCCATCCTTTCCCTCTCAACTGTGTTCCAAGCATCCCAGTAGCTCAGCACAATGTCCCTAAACTCCATATCTGACTGTCCTCTGTCTACATCATCTCCAGTCTCCCATGGTGCCTTCCCAGGGGAGTGTGGTTTTTTAGATATTCTTCAGAATAAGGCCCTGGGTTGTCCCGTTGCCATGGCACAGGCAGTATGCCTTCCTCTTTTCCGATGCCCCTTTTTCCTTGAATTTCAAGGTGAAATGCAGACAGGAAGACATTTCTAGACTGGAGATTAACAATAGAGATGGAGAGCAAAAGAAGAGGCCACTGTGGGAGGAGTTCTGGGTGCTGATCTCAGCCACCAAGACATAGCAGGCTGTGTGGTTCCTCTTAGGTGTGATCCTCTGGGCTTCAGCACCCAGTGAAGCAGACACCAGGAGCAGAAGGTCCATCCTGAGCCTGACTTCTGTGCCTCTTCCCAAGCCTACTGTGGCTGTTCAAGGCTAACAGGGGACATGCAGGTGGCCCTGGCAGGGCCTTATATACCAAGAGGATGTAACAATACAGGGATGTCACAGCCCATCACTCACTAGCTCTACCCGGCTCAAATGCTCCACCCTGTCAAGTCCAAGAGAAACTGGGGGGAGAAACAGCTAACTGTGGTGCTTATTAGCATACCAAAGTGTCTGCTGCCTCAGGCTTACTGGGCACCTGTGGCTCCTCTCAGTTCTTCTCACCCCACACACTACCCTAAACTTCTCCAGCCCATGGTCTTCCCTTCTCCCAGTTTCTCATGCCTATACAACCCTGCCACTTGAGCCATGCTCCCTCTTGGTCTGCTTGCCCCCTCTCTCTCGCCCATCTCTCAGTGCTCCTCTTTAGCTCCCAACCACACACTATGGCCAAGTCTACTTTGCTGGCTGTGTTCAGCTCACTGCTTTCTCTGCTCGGACTCTTCCAGATGTCTCTGGCTGTATTCTCCTTTATGTCTACAATACAAACCTTCTCCTCCATCATACCTTGGAGAGGTCATGTCTTCACTTTATTATATACACCCCATGAAGATGATCCCCAGCAACTCCCAGACCCCACCCCAGTCGTCACCACACGGTCACTGGCTAAGTCCTTCATGTTTGAAACCAAAACCTTCAAAATTACAAATGTGTGCATCTCTTTGCTCTGAGTGACCTTTTATATTTTTCTTAAGCCATGTTTGTTTGGCGTGTGCTGGGGATTGAGCCCCGAGGCTCATGTGTGCTGGACAAACACTCCAAGGCAGAGCCCCATCCAGCTGTCTTTGCACTTTTAAATTTTGAAAGGTGACCTCACGAGGTTGCCCATGCTGAACTCACTCTTTAGCCCAGATGGGGCCTTGAACCTCTGACTTTCCTGCCTCAGCTTGTGGAATAGCTGGAAATAGAAGCCTGCTAACCAGGAACTGTTTGTTTGCTTTTTCCCTGTCCTTCAAAAGTCTATGTACCTGTTTTTGAATGCACAGAATATGAAAAGTAGCTTATATTTGTAGGCTGTCACTATCCATAGCTGGTGTGGTTTTCTACAGTGCATAGATCGGTCTTTGACAAGATAGATTTATTTTTTTAAATATTTATTTATTTATTATGTATACAATATTCTGTTTGTGTGTATGTCTGCAGGCCAGAAGAGGGCACTAGACCTCATTACAGATGGTTGTGAGCCACCATGTGGTTGCCGGGAATTGAACTCAGGACCTTGGAAGAGCAGGCAATGCTCTTAACCACTGAGCCATCTCTCCAGCCCCCAAGATAGATTTATTTTATATTTCACTTTTTTCAAAGCAGCATTCATTTATTTAAGAAGTCCACCTAAGCTCCCACCCCTAGCTGAGGAGCTATTGAGAGCTGATGGCTTCTGGAGACGGGGAGAGTTGACTCTCTTTAAGGGTATGTGGCTCCTGGAGGATCAGCCATACTCCCAGTGGATGGCCGCACACTCAAGTGCAGTACAGACTGAACTCTGCATCATTGGGGGAAAAAAAGAAAAGAAAGCCTGGTTTAGGGGATGAAGGGAGAATTTTGGAGGAGTTAGGGGGAGGGGAGGGGTAGATTATGATAAAAATATATTGTATGCATATAAGAAATCCTCAAAGAATTAATAAAAGTATTTTTTATTTTAAGTGTATAAGTGCTTTGCCTGCATGCATGCCTGGTGCCCATGGAGAACAGAAGAGGGAGTTGAAGCCCCTGAAACTGGAGCTACAGATGGTTGTATACTGCCATTTAGGTGCTGGGAACTGCATTTGGGTCTTCTGCAAGAGCAGTCAGTGCTCTGAACTGCTGCTCCATCTCTCCAGCTCCCATAGATATTATATATTTTCTAATTTTTCTGCTTGTCCTCTACAGTCTTAGAGCCAGCACTATTAGCTCTTTAATGAGGACCCTGGGGAGCTCGTGGCCTCAAGCTGGGATGATGAGTTGAGATGTCTTCAAAGGCTTCAGTGCCCTTGTAAACACAGCCCCACAGTCAGACAGGTCTAGGGCTCCTCTGCCTCCCACAGGATACTTTCCTAATCATAGATGTGTAGCAGTGGGGGTGGGGAGCAAGTCAGGGTGAGCCAGAAGGTAAGGAGCCCACTGTGACCCACAGGTCACTACGGTCGTGGACTGGGCTGTGAGCAGTATGTGACAGTCACGCCAGTAAGTAGTGCCTTCAGCAGCTTCTAAAAGGCCCATGGCATAGGTATGACTTGCAGGGCCAGCTCTTCCAGGTCCATGTGATTTCCCCCACCCTGCTGGAACCTTTGTCTGCTCAGGATGTGTGTGAGTGCATCTTCCAATTACCTCACAGTGAGCCGTCCACACCTTGACTCCTGAGGTCCCCCACAGAAGAAGTCTAGGCTGGGGGACTGAGGGACTGTAAAACATCCCCTCCAACTTGGGACGGGGATCCCAAAGAAAAGAGCAAATGTCAGCTTCTGTTGACTTCATAAGGGAGTTGGGGCTGGGCTAGTCATAAGGGAGTTGGGGCTGAGCTAGCCTCTCTTCTCCCAACTCACTCAGAGGATTTTTATGTTCACTGAAAATGAGGGCCAGATGGAAAGCCTATGAGAGGGATGGCATGGAGGAAGGACCCTAAGTAGCTACCCAATTGGTCCTGGGGACCAACCAGTATGCGCTTCCTAACCATTTAGCTATCCCACCTCAGACGAGCATCTGAGCTCAGAGGAGCATCGGAGCTCATTGGAGTTTGACCAATCTCACCCCAACTCCACCAGGGAAATGAATATATTTCTGGAGGGCGGGGATTAAATGAAATAATAGGCAAATGGGTTTGCACACTCCTGGTCTACATGGGACCTTTGTAAAAGGAGGTGGGGGTACAAAGAGACAGGCAGATAGACAGACAGACAGACAGTTACGAAGCCAAAACCTGGCCTTATAAGCCCCCTCCTCAGCTGCTATTGTAATGTATCTGGTCCTGTGTGTGGCCTGTCCCTGGCTGTGTTTAAAAGATAAGCCAATGGGGTCTTTAGGTGAAGGTGGGGGCTTATACTGTCAACTTTTGGAGGAGTAGGAAGTAGTCAGCCTTCCTGGATTTTCCTCCCAGTCTGGCCCTGTAGCCTTTATGAGGTGCAAGATTTTTTTAACTCTAAGTGATTCTGAGGGTGTGCTCCCTGTCAAGAGAGAGAGAAAGGACGCAGAAACAGTCCTTATTCAACTGCTGGCTCCTGCTGAGCCACAGGCAGCCAACCTAGCCACTCTCACTGTCTTCTGGTTGAGATGAAGAAGGAGGAAGAGGGGGGCCACCACATCCACTTTGTCCCAAGTGGCCAAGAAGAGTGGTTTCCCCGCAGAGGTGATGTCTGAGCTGAAGCTATCCTAGAATCCCAGAGCTGAGGGGCCTGAACATCAGATTCTCTGGTCCAGGGTCATCTCCTGGACACCTCCTGGGTCATTAGGCTGCAGAAGTGCCTGAGTGGGGCAGAGGCAATGCTGTGCACAGGGCTGAGGATGTAAGCGGGGGCTGGGAGAGTGTCTTTTCAGAGCCTGTGTCCTGGTGGGACCGAATCCCAGCTCTGGTCCCCAAACAGGGCCACATCTAGAGTGACTGGACCTTCTTATATTTCAGAAAAGAAAGTCTGACTTCTGTTTGAAGAGCCCCAGTTTTTAAACCTCTATCCCCACACCCTCCTCTCCCCACTGTTTCTTTTCTCTTATTTCACGCAGTTTGTTTTCGGAAATCCTCCCAAGCCTGTGACATTTGCCTTCAGAGTTAGAATATTTTCTTTTTCCCTTTCCAGAGTGAGGCTTCTGGCTGAGATTTCCTTGGGGTCCTGCCTGCCCTGCTGGAGGGGAAGGGTGGGTGCAGCCCTGGGTTTCAGAAACCAACTACAGGAAGCAACATTTGCACAACACCCTCTAAGCACCAGTCACACACACACACACACACACACACACACACACGGGCACACACGTGCACTCGTGTGCACGCATACGTGCTGAGAGATGAGGCCACCATCTGCACTCACCACCCACCAGATAAGCAGAAACCTGAAGTACTCCAGCTGTGGCCACACAGCAAGTTAGGTTGGAACAGGTGAGGCAGCAAGTAGAGGGGAGGAGCTGTGGGAGATGCTCCCCAAAGCCTCTCAGGCAACGCTAGAAAGTCATGGGGTGGGACTCGGTGTGACTAACCATGGCATCTGCAGGTACCTCTCATTGGCCTCATTTCTGTCCACTCTTCTGGTCTGAAGGAAAAAGAGCAGACCCATGAGCCATCTCCTCTTCTTGGTGTGGGAGGGGGAATCAGGACAGAACCAGGCCTCAGGGAAGGCAGTCATAATTGTTTCTTGATGTGTTTGGTTTGGTCCATGATTCTTCTTCATTACTGTCACCAGGAAACTTCTGTCTCTATTAATCAATCTCTCTCTCTCTCTCTCTCTCTCTCTCTCAGTCTCACCCTTTTTAAAAAAATCTGTTTGTCTGTTTGCTTTGGGGTTTGTTTCTGTGTTTGTCTTTGAGACAGGGTCTCATTATATAGCCCTGGCTGACCTGCACCTCACTCTGTAGACCAAGCTGATCTTGAACTCACAGAGATCCACTTGCCTCTGTCCCTTGAGTTCTGGTACTAGCATGTGCCACCATGCCTAACCTGTTCTCACTCTTAATGAGGCTCCCATTCAGCACCCTAAATAAAGACCCTCAACCTCATGCTAGCCACAGCTGCCTCGGGTTTGGGTACACCAAGGCAACAGAGTAAAAAAAGGGGGGAAAGGACATTCATTGGTCAGGAGGTAGAGGTGAAGGTTAGGAACAGCTCATCTTTTACAGCCCACCTCTTACATCTAGGGTGTACCTCCTTACTATGGGGCATGCTCCAGCCTCATCACCAGACCACTGAATAAACCCTGCCTTGGGCTAAGAGGGAAAGACATTTGCCCAAGATCAACAGCCTGCCTCACTCCACCAACCACCATGGAAGGAGTCATTTTATAGCTCCTGAGATATAATGAGAGCCAGCCACCTTCAGGGTGGCCCATAAGCCCAACACAATGGGCACCTTGGAACCCACCTGCATGCAGTCCCCAGCAAGGTGACTCGGGACACGGTGGTTAAATCTCTGCAGTTGATGTTATCTTTGCCTGAGCAGGGGAGTAGATTCCCTCTGTGTGTTGCAATCAAATACTGATTTAATAACAATGGGAAGGACACAGTCCATTCAGGGGACTAGCCTCAGGAGACCCCCTTAGTTCCTGGACATTGCTGAGCTGGTGTCACACAGGCAAACAAAGTCCCAGCCACACACTCATAGATGAGAGACTGCTGTGCAAAAGGTACCTTGGTCCCCTTATCTGATGCAAAGGATCATGGGAGTTATTACTTGTTCTCTTTAAATGAGCACGTGCTTATGTTCTGTGGCAAGAAAACAAAGTGCCATGCAGCTATATATCAAACAGAGGTGAGGATCATGGCAGGGTGGGCTGCGGTGTCAGGAGGTGTAGTGATGGACACATGACTGCCAGGCTGGTGATTTGGATGATGATGGCTGCTGTTGCCATTGGAAACTGGGGTTCTTGGCAGGATGCTGAAGGTGTGGCTTTGGTCCTAGAGACTGGCTGAGGGCTTGGCAGATCAGGGAGTTTCTGCAGAGGAGCTGACACTCAGTACAAGGTGGGAGGTGGGGTAGGGGCTCAGTGGGTGGTGTGGAGGCAAGAAGGGCATTTTCAGGTAGGAGACCCAGCACACGTGATGGTCTAGAGGCTTGACGTGCTCAGCCAGTTCAAGGTCAGAAAGGCTGAAAAAATGGGTGAGTTAAGGAGTTTTAGCAAGGGAGAAGGGTGCAGAGGTGGGCCTGAAGGTCCCTCTTCCGGCCCACAAGTACCTATGAATGGTGCACATAGGGCCCCTTTCAATGCCCAAGTTCAAGTCTCAGCTCTGCTCCTCATCAGCTTTGTGACTCTGGGCAAGTAGCTTTGTGTCTCTGAGCCTTGGCTTCTTCAGTGACAAAAATAAAGATACCATGTGCCATGAAAGCTTATCGTAGGAGTGAAGATTCATTCAGCGGGTGCTCTTGGAGACAATGTTTCATACCAAGCTCTGCTAGATGCCAAGGATAGCTTGTTCTCATGTGGCTAAAATATTGCAAAAGACACAATGGTTAGACAGGTGATCATGACATTGTTTGATCACTGATCAGACTTAAAGGAAACTAAGGACTGTGGAGAGTGGTGAGAACGTGGGGCTATACCCCATGAGGGTGTGGAAAGAAGACGTGGTCACGAGGACATGATGAGAGGATGGCAGGGAGCCAGGGTCAGGGAGTTCACAGAGGGAGAACCCCAGGGAGGGAGGCTGCTCGGGGTACAGTGAAGGAACATTGATTCAGGCAGTGTGGCTGGAGCCACTGAATGAGCTCCTGCATATACAAAGCAAACACTGACTGAATTGAAGGAAGAAATTGATAGCAGCCACGTTAGCAGAGGACTTCAATATCCCGACTGTCAATAACAGCTGAAACACCAGGCAGGCAATGGAGGAAGCAGGCACCTGAACAACCTTATTGACCAGCAAGACTCAAGTAACAGATACTCACGCACATTCTCCAAGACAGGCCATGTGTTAGGCCACAAAGCAAAACAAATCAATAGAATTAGGAATATTAAAATCGCACACAGTCAAATGAAAAGAAGCTGGAAATGAATCCTAGGTAGAAAATGGAAATACACACAAATATGTAAAGGTTAAGCAGCACACTCTTTTTTTTTTTTCTTTTTAAACAGAGTCTCACTATGTATTCCTGGCTGGCCTGGGACTCACTATACAGTCGAAGCTGACCTTGAACTCACAGAGACCCACCTGTCTCTATCTCTCAAGTGCAGGGATTAAAGATGTGTGCCACCACACCCAGCAAGGAATACATTCTTAAACAACCAATGACTAGATCATAGAATAGCTTCCATAAAAATTAAAAATACCTTGAGAGAAGTAAACAAAAATCTGGCTGGAGAGATGGTTTAACCATTACAGTTGCTTGTTGCTCTTGCAGAGAACCTGGGTTCGATTCCCAACATCCACATGGCAGCTCACAACCTTCTGCGACTCCAGTTTAGGGGATCTAATACTCTCTTGTGGCCTCCGTAAGTGCAGTACCCATATGGTACTCCGACACAAACATATGCACATTAAATAAATACATTTTGGAAAAAAATACAGTGTACCAAAATGTAGGGAGTGGTAGTGAGAAGCAGACTGTGGGGGAAGCTTGCACTACAAACTTCCCTGTTGAAAGAGAAATATCTCGAATTGAAATCCTTACTTTATACCTCAGTAAGAAAAATCAGAGCAAACTGAACCTGTAGCTGTCAGAAGAAAGAAAATAACAAAGATTGGAGCAGAGCTAAGCAAAGAGGAAGATAATATAGGAAAATCAGTGGCACTAACAGTTCTTTAGAGATCAGCAAAATTGACAGACTCTTCAGTAGATAAACTAAGAAAAAAAGATGGAAGAATCCAATAACCAAATTCAGATATGAAAGAAGATATCACAATTGATGTCACAGAAATTTAAAAGACTGTAAAATAACGTTGTGGCATTGACTGTTGGTGTGCTGGGTAATCTCACAGAAAGGGATAGATCCCTGGGAACGTAAAGCTCCCTAAGAAGTAAAAAAAATCTAAGCCAATATATATATATATATATATGAATGCTCTGGAACTAGTAAGGAAATTGACTCTATAAAAAATAACCACACAGCAAAAGCAGCCCAGGGCATGATGACCTCAGAATGATACCAAACATTTGAGGAATTAACATCAACTCCGTCTCATGGGGATAAATAGCTGCAGGGGAAGGAAAGTTACAAGCTCATTCTCTGAGACAAGTGTTCCCCCAATACTGAAGCCAGGAAAGTGCCACCAAAAAACAAACAAACAAAAAACTCACAAGTTACAAAGAAAAACCCCACAAACTAGTAATATGTTCATGTAAAAAACCCACAACAAAATGTGCACAAGGTAAGTTTAACAGAATTCAAGTGGAATGTGGAGGTTTGAAGAGGAATGCTCCCCATAATCTCAGATATTTGATCCCCAGTTGAGGGCACTGTCTGGGGAGGTAGTGGAGGCTTGCTGGAGGAAGTACATCACTGGGGGAGAGCTCTGAGAGCTTATAGCCGTGTGCCACTTCCAGTTCATTCTCTCCGCAGCCTGAGTGTTAAAAATGTGATCTGTCAGCTTCCTGCTGCAGCGGCCAGCTACCATGCCTCCCCCACCACTGTGGACTCTCTCTCTAGAGCCATAAGCCAAGGAAACTCTTCCGTAAGTTCCTCTTAGTCAAGGTATTCTTTCACAGCCACAGGGAGGTGACTACACATCAGATTATTTCCCCCAGACTGCCAAGATGCTCTGACACACAAAAGCCAATCAACACCATGCACTGCCTTAAGGGGCAAAAGCAAAGTCACCCCAAGCAGCAAAACATCTAGTAAGAGCTTAATTTTTTTTTCCTGTTTAAGAACATTAACACACCTGAGTAGGAACAGAAGGAAACCACATCCTGAGAATCCACAGTCAAAGTCGTCTCAAATGTAAAACCCAGAGAGCTTTCCATCTTGGACCAGGGACAGACAAAGGTGCCTTTCCTCACTGCTCCCACTCAACGCAGTTCTGGCAGCCCCAGACAAAGCAATTAGTCAAGGAAAAATAAATACATGGAATCTGTGATGGTTAACATTGATGTCAGTTTGACAGGATTTAGAATAGCCCAGGCCATGACTCTAGGTGTGTCTGTGAGGCTGGTTCCAGAGACATCTAACTGAGGAGGAAGGACCCACCCAAAATGTGGACTGGGGTTTGGGACCGAATAAACAGAAGGTACAGAGGACAGTGCCAGCATTCTCTGCCCTCTGTCCTCTGCCCCTCCAAGACGGGAGGAGGTGAGAGTCCCAGCTGAGCACCTACAACATGGATGAACTCAAGCAGAGCTTGAAGCTTACAACATGGATGAACCTTAAGGACGTCATGCTCGGTATACAAGATAGTGAGTTACAAAATACCAAATAAGGCCGGGTGGTGGTGGCCTACGCCTTTAATCCCAGCACTCGGAAGGCAGAGGCAGGCGGATCTTTGTGAGTTCGAGACCAACCTGGTCTACAAGAGCTAGTTCCAGGACAGGCTCCAAAGCTACAGAGAAACCCTGTCTCAAAAATATATATATATATAGCACCAGACTAGCTATATGAGGCATCCTAGATGAGGCCATTCACAAAATGGTTCTCAGAGAGAAGGGTCATGCCATTCAATAGGATTTCAGGCCTATGAAAACTCTCTGGCATTGGAGGTGCTGGTCTCACAGTCCCGAGACTGCCTGCAGTGCCACTAATTTGTAGTCTAAAATGACTACAATGGTGGGTGATACACAGGGTAAATTTTGCTTTAATAAACAAAAATTTTAAAGGCTTCAACCAGTATGATATACGATATTGATAGTCGTCTCAAATTGGTGCAAAAAAAAAAAAAGAAGGAAGGAAGGATGGATGGGTGGAAGGAAGAAAGGAAGGAAGGGAGGGAGGGAGAAAGAAGACAGGCCTGAAAAATGATATCTACAAAGGACCCTAGCATCACACATCAGAGTAAAACCTCTTTCTCTTACAGCCCGGAGTGAGGCATTCTCTCCGTGCCAGTGGGCTCCCATCTCAGCTGCGCTCAAGGGTTGACCCAGACTCGCCCTCCTGCAGGGAGAGCACAGACTAAAGAACAAACTGCTGTTGGCCTTAGAGACACTCACACAGCATCAGCGGGGTAAGCAGTGGACGACTTGGGAGTGGGAAATGTTACAGGGACTGTGCCTAGCCGGTGGGGACACTGAAAATGTCTAAATATGCCATCGTTCTTCACCCAGCTTCTCCGAATGCTCGTTGCTGTCATAAGATCCCTTCTGATGGCTTTTTTTGGAAACACTTTAAAAGCCATTGCGTTAACCTATTGTCCTGTTATTTGGTTTGTCCTTTAGTTCTGTTTGGTTTGAAAAACAAACGCCATTTTCATGGAACATGAGCAGCAATGGGAGGTGGGACTAAAACAGGACTACTGTCCCCCACTCTTTCAAGTTAGCCTCTGTCCATCAAAGCCTGTGTCCTCACCCACCCAGGCCTCCACTCATTTGCAGACAGAGTCAAGAATGACCCTGTGGACACTGCGTCTGCACACACTCCTTGAAGAGCTCCCTCCACACCAGCCATGAAGCCTGCATTCTCCTCCGAGCATAGGTAAGCCTAATCTGTGTTTCCCCACTGGCCAAACCAAAGGCCCTGCACAGCAGTGGGGGGGTAGATTCAGAAACGTGCTGGTTGAATTGAGTAGAACTTGACACAAAAATAGAACATGGCCCCGAGTTTGCCTCACAGTGAGGAAAGAAAAGGCTTGAAAATGAAACGTCTCTTCCACAGATCTCTGGAGAGCACACCCTTCTGCCTGTGACAATGGACTGTGCGCACACCTGGGTACATGTGAACATCACTGTAGGTCACAAAGTGCTAATGTGTGAGCGCTGGCCCTGATGGTCATGAGTAGATCACACAGAGACCAGCGCAGCTTCTCGCTAGTGTTTCTCCAGCCCTCATCCTCCAAGAAGCTGACTCTGTAGCTGGAGTTTTATTTAGAAACTATTAAGATGAGAAACACCTCACAATCTCAGAACAGATAAAACTGATCATTTATTACAAGGCAGGAAATTCAGGAAGAAGAGCCAGAAATGCCTTGTAACCTTGACACTGTCAACTTAATGAATGAAAAGCCAACTGAGGGTTTAGCAGAGTACACCTCTAGGCTGGGCTGTGAAGGTGTATCCAGACACAGGAGAGGCTGTGGGCTCTAACTTATTAAACAGTTTTTATTTTAAATTTTATTTTATGTGTATGAGTGTTTTGTGTGTGTGTGTGTGTGTGTGTGTGTGTGTGTGTGGTGTGTGTGTGCTATGTGTGTACTGTGTGCCCTTGGGAGCCAGAAGAGAGTATAGGAGCCTCTGGAACTGGAGTTATGAATGGTTGTGAATTTCATGTAGGTGCTAGGAACTCAACCTAGGTCCTGTGTAAGAACAGTAGATGCTTTAAATCACTGAGCTGTCTTTTCTGTCCCACAGACATCTTTTTAAGCCATTTATGCTTTTAAGTTTTACTAAGCTATAGTTATGTAGTGGTACTGATCATTGGAATTTTTTAAATGGGACTTTTAAAAGATGGGCAACTGCTTTGAACGTATAGCAAGGTAGAACCTAATTAGGTATGCAGAGAAAGGTAAGCTGAATGCTGGGAGAAAGAAGGGCAGAGTCAGTGAAAAGCCATGGAGCCTCCAGAGACAGACACTGGGGACTTTACCCGGTAAACCACAGCCATATGGCAATATACAGATTAATAGAAATGGGTTAAATTAATATAAGAGTTAGCCAATAAGAAACTAGAACTAATTGGGCCAAGCAGTGATTTAATTAATACAGTTTATGGGTGATTATTTCAGGCTTAAACTAGCCAGGCGGCCAGGCAATAAACAAGCGGCCTCCTTTCTACAGGCTGTGATTTTAATTATAATGTTAATATTAGCATGCACTCTGGGGGACAACAAAGGAAGGAAAGGTTATGGTTTAATAGTGATGTATTTGTATGTCAAGTTGACAAGGGTCAATTGCACTGGTTAGCGTTTGTCAACTTGGCACAAACTAGAGTTACCTGGAAAGACACAACCTTAGCTGAGGAATTGCCTCCATTAGCGTAGCCTTTGGGTGTGTCTGTGGGGCATTTTACTGGCTTGAGCAGACTGGGGCTTTGCATCCTGTCACCCCACATACCACTGTCCCACCTGACGGGCAAGGAAGTGGGAACACTTTCCTCCCCTCCTCTGAGCTGCTGAGAGGGGACCCTAGACAGCACCTGCTTCAAGCTGGGCACCGCACATCTGCATCAGGATGTGTTCTGCACCTCTGCAACGGGGACACCTGGGGATGGCAAGGCACCACAGTGTGCCCTGCATGACTCTTCTCCACAACCTGGTTTCGTCTGAGTCACAAAGTCATACCAAGGACACCACTCCTCATCTGATCTGTGGGGCCCAAGCAGCCCACAGAAGCTGTCTATGCTTTCCTTTGTCCAAGAGGCTGGAGCTGCTCCTATCCACCAGATGTGTTGCCACATCTGGAGCCTCTCTCAAAGCCTGTCAACCTGCCTTGATGAACTTGACCACACCCTTGACTTTCCAAATCTGATCCATCTCAGTGTCTATCCATCTGGTGGGCCCAGAATATTCTCAGACTGTCACTAGACACAGGGGTCTGGAAGCCAGGGATCCACATCTTAACCGTACTTCTGAACTCCCAAGTCAAGTCAACAACCTATAACTGATGTGAGTACCTGCTGGCAGCATCCCCAGGCAACTCCCTAGGATACTTATAGACACCCTGTCAAGGGGATGAAAGTATGGATTGCTATCTCTGACTTCCAGGTAGGGAGGTGATTGGGAGAGAGATGTAGTCACTCCCAAGGTCACCCACATGCCCCTTAGAAACTGCAGGATCTGTGTGATAGTAACTGGGAACACACACACCCTTCACCACCCATCTGCAGAGATGTCACTTTCTGTGACCTCCAGGCACATCTCACTGCAGACCCTCACCAACCTCTACTGTCTACCTGCCTTATCCCATGGATCCCACCACACAAATGACAGTGATTGTCTCCTGGGACCAGAGCCCATGGCCATCTGTCTGGAACCCCAGCGCTGCTTCCCGAGGGACTCATCATGCTGACGATCACAGTCTACAAGAGGCCTCCCCCCATCCAGATTTGTGCCTATTGTAAGACAGCAGCTTGTTACCAAAAAAAGGATTGTGGAGGCTGGCAGGCCTCTATGAAGATTCTCATGATGTAACTGACTGACTCCGGCAAACATGTCCACTGTCAGAGTGAGGCACACAGACATGCAACGAGGATCATGACATTTTAATTCCTCTTTTGGTTATGTCAGATAATTGAATGTGGAAACAAAATTGCCTGGACAGGCACAGGGCCTGTCTTTGGAAGGAAGCTGGACTGTGACACTTGTGATAGAGGCTACTGTACACACAGGTGCTGTGAGGCCATCCCTAGCCCCTTGGTTCTCAGTCTTCCTAATGCTGTGACCCTTCAATATAGTTTCTCATATTGTGGTTTCCACCATAAAATTATTTTCATTGCTACTTCATAATTGTAATTTTGCTACTGTTATGAATCATACTGCGAATATCTGATATGCAGGATAGCTGATATACGACCTCTGTGGGGATCGCAGCCCACCAATTGAGACCCACTTCCCTAGCTGTTCCTTCCCGCTGCCTCTGTACAGGCTGTGCTGCCTCTCCTCACAGAAACTCCAGCATCTGGTCGTCTCAGCAGAAGGAAGAATGCCAGAGACAGAAGAGAAAAGCCCTCAACAGCCCTTGCTTCTCAGTGAGTGGACCACGGTCCGACTGCAACATCTCCCGAAGCTTGTAGACACTCTGGATCCTGGGGTCTGTTTAGCCATCCTGGATTATTTTGGGCATCTGCCAGAGACCAGAGCCCGCACAGCTGTGCCCCAGACTCCCAGGAGTCTGAGCCTCCCTTCTCAGCCCAAACCTTCATGCTCTTTTGTCAGGGGTGCCCCTAGTACTAGTCCACTCTTCTTGTCTCCAAAATATAAAGGGCCCCTAGATGGAACCATGAAGCTTCCAAGAAACACTTTCTGACTGCTTCTACCTTCCCCCATTCCAGAGAAACACCTCCAGGTCTACAATGGTCACTCTGACCTAGTGACCCCAGGTGCATCTCCGATGAGGTATCTCATGGTCATGTTCCCTGGGAATCGGGATGCACTATGCATCTTTTCTAGGATTTGTTCTCAACTGATGGAGTTCAGGAGGGAAGAAGTATCCCAGTCTCCCTCCTCTAGAGAAAGTCATCATCCCAGCAGAGAGGAGTGGCTCGCCTCCCCAAGAGAGGAACAGAGGGACAGAAGAGGGGAAGACCACTCCACGCCATGGTGACAGTGGCCCAGGCTGCAGTATGAACACAAATGAGCTCATGGCCACAAACCATTCCCTCCTGTCCTGGAACACCAGGGGTTTCCACTTTCCTCCTAATGTGTGTTCCACATACACTGCTTCTCTGCTTGATAACACACAATTCATTTAAGGTTCTCTGGTGGTCGCTTTGTGTCCCCAAAGCGCGCTTTTCACGGGAAGATCAATTTCAAGAAGGTACTTAAGTCTGTGCAACTTAGAGCCATTAACCAGTGCTAAGTGGCCCATTGTTCACAGAGGGGTCTTTGCCTGAGACCCAGCAATGATAAAACTCTGCCAGGCCACCCCGTGGGGAGCCCTGGAGCCACATTCCCAGCAAGGTTTTACAACTCTTAATTATTTTCTCTCCAACTGAAGTTCAGTTTCAATACTGAGTCCAGGGAGACCAATGAAGGAGCTGCAACAAAAAGCAAATTAGATACACAGAGAAGCCCTCCCACACAGTCCCCCTAAAGGTCTCTGCTCCCCAGACCTCCTCCATGGGTGGGGAACTGTGGGTAGCAGAGAATGTTTTGAATGTGTGTTGTTAACATGGGCACATACATGTCAGGGACCCCAGTGCCTTAGACTCACGGGAATGAAAGCGAGACTCAGAGGGGTGACAATCGCAAATGATGGCAGTGTTTGACAGGGCTGTGCAAAAGCTAGCGACTGAAGCCTCCCCTCCCAGGACGTTGACAGCCTAAGACAGCTGCCTGTAGACACTTCACACACAGATTAGCTCACCTTCTCCTGGGCTGCACATAGCAAACTCAGTGAGAGTCCAGAGCGCTGCCTGGGCACGACTCTATCTAAGTACCCACAGTCCACTTGACCCCAGCTTTTGTTTATATGCTTCCGTGTCCTTTATTCATTCCGTTGGAGACCCCAATTAAGGTTCCAGGACCCAAGATGCACAGGACATGGCAGGGAACAGCATCTGGCTTTCCGAGCCCCAGTTTGCAGCATCCCACATTAGCCAGGCTCAAGGATGTCCAGGAGAAACATACAGCAGACATGTGCCATCTGGCCACCGCTGCTGGACCGGTTTCCAGCCAGTATTCCAACCACCCTGATGAACTCATCACCCTGGCTAAACTAGCCTAGCTCAGCCCAGAGCAATAGAACCGCACAGCATATCTGCAGACCACACTCACGGGAGAGAGGGAGGACTTTCTCTGTCTCAAGACACCATGACACTTGTATAGCTGAATCTGTGTCTCATTCACTCTTCTTTTGTTCAGACATTCATTAAGTGTTTGCTGTGGATTTGCTTTTCTCCCTCCCTACCCTCACAGAACATACAGATGGCAGTGGCATTAAACAAATAACATAGATATAACAACAGTGAAAATAAATAATCTTTTGCTCCAAGTTGCCATAAAATACCCTAACAAGAAATTAAGTTGTAGCTTCATTGCACAGAACCACTAGGTAGAATAGCAGGCCCTTATAGGAGGGAACTCACCCCCCTGAGTGCACGGCTGGACTCACTCTACACGTGGGAGCATGGTGACTGAGAGTCAGTCCAAGGAGGGGAAGAAAATGGAGCTGACTTTCGGGGGCCAGCAGGAGGAGCAAATGTGCAGTCTTGCAGGATGCGTGATGGGAGGGGATGCCAAGGCCACAGAGCCTGGCAAGGAGTGAAAATGGTCTCTGTCTTCTGTGAATGGCACTTCCCTGCTAAGTCACTGGACACCTGTGAGTCCCTATTCCTCAGAAGACACAGAGAGACACTAACTCCTCTTGGGTTGTTTTGGGGGAGGCTGTGGATTATGAGGATCAAGTAAGACCATATGTGGAGAAAAGAAAAATGACCCAGATCCTGTCACATGCCTCAGGACACCTCCCCCCTGGCTCATGAAGTCATAGAACACACAGTATCCAGGCACCAAGAGAGCAGAAATCAGAGCCTGTGCATCTGGGTTTCTGTTGACTCCTCTCATCCCCCATCTTGCCAGCTCCAGCCTCCAGCAGTTCTGCTGTTCCCCAGGAACACTTGCTGTCCCGGATAATTTCTACTGTTAACTTGATATAACCTGAAGACACCTCGGACATGGAAACCGCAATTGAAGAACTGCCAAGATGAGCTATTCTATGTCCGGGGCCTGATCTGTGAAAGATGACCTTGACCGATGACTGACGTGGGAGAGCCTGGTTCCCTGTTGGTGGCACCTTTCCTAGGCAGGAGGATTTGGGCTATCGAAGAAAACTAACTGAGCCTGGTCCAGAGAACAAGCCAACAAGCTTTCCTCAGTGGTTTCTGCTTCAGGCATCTGTTTTGAGTTCCTGTCCTAGCATCTCGCAGTGATGGGCTGTGACCAGGAAGTATAAGCAGAAATAAGCCCCTCCCTTCCCAACTTGCTTTTGGTCAGAGTATTTTATCACAGGAACTGAAAGGCTAACTAGAACATCACCTCTCCAAGACACTTCCCGAATTCTCTCCCAGACCATTGCCCAAGAGTTTAGCTTTGTGTCCGGAACTTTCATCCCAGGACCTTCATCCCAGGACCTGGACTGTGTCTGGGGAAGCTCACTTCTTGGTCCCCACCCACCTGTGAGCACTCAGGGGTCACAGACTGTGCTGGTCATCTCTGCATTCCTTTGATACCTTGGTCATACAGACTCAGGGTTTGGGGCAGTTCTGTTCTTCCCTATGTCACCTGTGAGGGGACAGGTTACTTACCTAGGCACTAGACCCCAAATGACTATACTGGAGTCTGTGGCACAGAAGCAGGACCAGGGCCAGTTGACTGTGTCAGAATCTTTCTCGTGGCAAGGAGGCTTGCCACAGGCAGGAAGCAGGACAAGGGCGGTCCTCCCATCCTCACAGAGAGTACTCGTGTAGGAAGGACTCTTCCCATTTTGCTGATAAGGGCCCGAGAATCAGAGTGTCTTCACCAAGAATATGTCCCTGAACCAGGGTGTCCCAAGTACATGCAATTTCTCCTCTTTTTCCTTTCTTCTTAGTAATCAGCTGAAGGCCTGCGGCTCTACAGACTCTCAGGACATGAGGACAAAGAGGTGGGATGGCATGGAGGGGGAGGGCTGGAAGTAAGTTGCGGAGGAGAGTCTGATGGTGTCAGGTGGGCTAGCATCTGGGGGCTGTTACAGAGGGGGTTCAAATGAGAGTTCTCCACCCAGAGTCAGACCAACCTGGGTTCAAATCTCTATTGTCTTATTTACACAGGTGACCTTGGTGGCTTCATTTAACATCTGTGGGACTTGGTATCCTTATACTCAGTACAGGACAAAAGTATCTAACTGAATTCTCCCCATACCACCTGTGTGTGTGTGTGTAGGTAGGTAGAGGGTAACCTCGGGTATTATTCACTTTGATTAAGACAGAGTCTCTCTGATTGAGCTAGGCTGGCTGGCCAACAAGTCCCAGGAATCCACCAGGCTCCATCTCCCCAGTGCTGGCAATACGAGCACAAACCACCATGCCTGGCTTTTCATGTGGGTCCTGAGGATCAAACTCAAACCCTGTGCTTGAAGAGCAAACACTTTGCTGACTGAGCAGTTCCCCACAACCCTGTGGATTTCACAGACGCCTCTAAGGGTCCACCTGCGTCAGAGCACCCAAGTCCACCTGAGGCAAAGCCTGCCTTCCATCAGAGGAGGCTGTGGCAACGGGGACTGGATAACCAGGCCCCACCCTCTTTGCTCTCCCTCTTCTAGAGGTGAAAGTCAGCTTCCTCCTTGTGGCAGTGCCACACTCCTCACTTCCCCCACCCATCATCCCCACCCCACCCCACCCCCATTACCAGGATCTATTTTCCCTCCCAAGCCTCTTTTCAGGCCAAAGGTGGCTGATTTAATCAGGGACCTCATGCCAAAGCTGCGGGGGCAGTCCCCTCCCTCTACTGCACAAAGCACGATGCTGAACTGCTAAAGACTGGAAGGTCCCTCCGAGGACTCCGGAGCCTTCCCCGTAACGACATTCATTAGTGGCCTAACACCAAGGCCACTCTCAGGTCCCCGTGTTTAACTTAATGAGGCATTTATTTTTGGTTGGGAAGCTCTTGAAGAGCATGTTTGTTCCCGGTGAGCTGTGGTGCTGAATAGATCAATACCATGGGAAGAAAATGAAGCTAACAGGCTCCATCTCATTCTGCAGTTATAGCCGGCCTTGAATTAATTTGCATTAACCTAGTTATTTCTTATGGGAATGAACAAGACGCTTTCTGCTTGGATCCACTATCTGGATGCCGTTCGTTTGGACTTTTCCCTTTCCAGTGGTCCTGGGGAAATTAAAAACAAATTAAAACAACTAATAGCAGTGTGTGATGGGAGATGGCGTGCGTGGAACGGAGCAACAGGAGAGACGGGAATGTGAGCCAGAAACTTCTGCATGATGACAGAAACAGAAGCCACAGTGGGCAGGGCAGAGTCCACGGTCCTTCCCCATTCTCAGAAATCAGCTCTATCCGGTTCACTGTCACAGCCCCCACGCTCAGGATCCAACAGGTGCTCTTAGGTGTTTATTCATGGACAGAAGGAGATGCTCTGCTTTGAAGACTTCACTGCCACTCTGGAGTCTGGCCATGGCACCCATGAGGTCTCCCTCCTTCAGAAAGATAAGATGCCCAATATTCCAGATACATCTGGGGTGGAACAGTGGTTAGTGACTCCTGGTCAGAGTAACAAAGATGACCCTAAGGACAACCTCCTTTGATGATTGGCAGGTAGCTATACCCTTGTCTCTCCTGCTTCAGCTTCTGAAAGCCACAGCTAGTCTGTGCCACCCCTCATTCTGAGCCATGTCTCTTTAACATCTGCCCCCACCTAAAATCAGACAACAAAATCAGATGGGCCAGGTGAGTAGCAATGGAGTTTTACTCTCGTGAGTTCACTGTGTTCGTGAGTGGAAGAGGGGCCAGGATTCTGAGTGCACAAGCAGAGGCATTGGTATTAAGTATCCAATCACTTGCCAGCTGAGGGACCTGGGACAGGTGACTTCCCCACCCCCAAGGATCTAGCTGAGACCTTCAAACGGAACCCGCACACAAGGTAAGTTAACTCAGTGCCTGCAGGGAACCGGCACTCTCAGTGAGTTAGAAGGAGGCTTCGATGCCATCACGTACATCTTGGGCTTCTGGATGTCTCTGAGTCTGTGTCCCTTCCACAGGTGTCACCTGTAACCTGGTAAGTTTTCAGAGTCTGGCATGTCGGGTCCTCCCACCCTGACTGGCCTCAGCTCTCCTCCAGACAGGCTGACACCAGGGGCCAGCACCAAGCTCTGTCTCCTTTCTATGACCCCTTGTTCACTGGGCACCTATTGAGTGAACATAACACCCGATCATTTTGATCCCCTTGAACAACCAGCCCTTGTCCAACCAGAGATCTTGCGACACCAAGGCAGTGGGAGGCTTCCTGATGCTAGACTACCCACCCTAGCCTTAGACATGTATGGGCTCAGGAGCTCCATCAAGAATTCATCTTCACCTTCACTGGAGACACCGGTGTACCTCAGTGCCTCTGCCCTGTCTCCCATGGAACTTGCTGGTTCCTCCAGTAGCTGAGGAAAAGGCAATCTGGCCATCTTAGGGTGAAGGGAAAGGAGTCTCCTGCAATTGGCCTTGGATACTCTATAATATCTGAGGGAGTCTCAGTTGAGAGACTGCCTGTGGCTGTGGCTGTGACAAATTGATTGTCTTGACTGGTGGTTTGGGGCCTGTCCTGGAACTAGCTCGTATAGACTAGGCTGGCCTTGAACTCACAGAGATCCACCTGCCTCTGCCTCCCGAGTGCTGACATCAAAGGTGTGCACCACCACCGCCCGGCTAGTCGGAGTATTTTTACCACAAACAGGCACACAAATTAGAACACCACCATGATGGAATGTAGCCACAGACTGTGAGCCAAAGACACCTTCTCTTCCTTCGGTTGCAGGTGTTTATCCACAACTCTGAGAAAAACCTCTAATATGATGTCACATCATGACCGCTGTCATCTCTCACTGTTGGTGTCATGCTATACAATGACCTCCGAACTTACTCTTCCTGTCTAATTAAAATCTCACACCCTTGGACTGACTTCTCTCTGTTCTTTACACCACACCAAGTCCGGGGTAACCGCCATCTACTCTCTGACCCTGTGAGCACAGCTCCGTAGACTGCACTTATTAGAAGCCCATGTGGCGTCTGTTCCCAGCATATCTCACTTATAGCACAACGTCCACCAGATTTGTCCTATTGTCACAAATGACTTAGTTTCCTTATTCTCTAAGGCTTACCTTCTCTAACAAGGAAAGTATGAGACAGGGTCTCATGTAACCCAGGCTAGTCTGGAACTCATTATGTAGCCAAGGATAACCTTGACCTCGTCCTCTTGTCTCTACTTCCCAGGTGTTGGGTTATGAGTGCACAACACCACACCAGGTTTTATATGGCATTTCCTCCCCAACCCTCTCGGGGGGAGGGGTAATTATCATTCCTGCTTCTCTCAGTCCTTCTGTCTATAAAACCAGCCCATGGGAATACTCATTGCTTTATAGAGTGATGTACCACTCCATTCTAAAATTACAAAACAAAATCAATTACAACCCTTAAGCTAAACTGTTGAAATTCTGTCCTTTAATAATAAATGAATGAATGAGTCAATTAAAAAGGAGTGAATGGATATGTGAATAAAAAGAAGTTAATTAATGGCTGGATATGTATGTATGTAGATAGATGGATGGATGGATAGATAGGTAGATAGATAGATAGATAGATAGATAGATAGATAGATAGATAGATAGATAGATCGATCCTGATAATGGGGACTAAACATAGGACCTCATGTGAGCTAGGCAAGAACTATACCACTGAGCTGCATCTCCAGCTCCCACATGTGACTATTGGAGGAGAAAAAAAAAGTTGGATGAATAAAGTACCAGAAAATGGAAGGGGGAAATGGGTGCTTTAACAATGGAGGGAAAGTGGAAATTCACACATGGAAGAGATGGGGCAGGGAACTGAAGCAAAAGGTTCACAAGTTCAAGGCTAGCCTGAACTATATAGAAAGACCATCTCAGAAATTTCCATCCAAGAAAACTAATTTTAAAATAGATTTTCACTTTAGTTGAAAAGGTAAAGGGATGAAAGTATGAATGAATGGGTAGAGGTGAAAGCCAGAGGGTCGCTCGATGAATGAGCAAACATGACAGATACCCGTAAGTCTGGTGGGGGGGGTGAGAATAATGGAGTAAGCTGGAGCAAGATGTTGCCAGTGTCCTTGGGGTCTTTCAACAGGGGTCTTGGCTAATTGGCCCCAGGACTCTCAGAGAAAAGGCTTCTTCTAGAATCTGATAGGATATGATTGAACAAGTATGAGCAGAAGCCTGCTGCTCCCCAGGATGGGTGGCTACAGCTAAATAGAATTGACTCCATTGTTGTTCTGTCCCAGGCAATTACCCATTATACCGCAAGCCCCCAGCATGATCTCAACAATCAGCTGTTAAAATAACTGCCTTGCTGTTTCCTTACAAATTAACCTCCAGGAGGCATAATTACTGCTAGCAAGGGAAGGTGTGCCCTGTGGTTTGGGAATGACTATGGGGGGGAGCTGATGTGGGAGCTGCGCCCATCCCCCACCCCCACCCCAGCCACAGGACTCAGAAAGGATGCTCCAGAGACTGTAGCTGTGAACTCAGAAGTCCTCTACCATGGGGGTCCTCGAGATGATGATGGGTCCCCAAACTTCCAGTCTTTCTTGCTCCCTGCCTGTGTCCCTCACTGGGGCTCACAAAGGGATCTTCTTTCCATGCATCCTCTTCCTTCCGACGCCACACCAAGACCCTGCCTAGATCTTCACAAAGTCGTCAGCCTCTAGTATGGTGTCAAGAACAGAGCAGGGACTCAGCACACAGCAGTAGGAAACCAATCGGGACTGACTGAGGCATGGTGGTCTCTCTGTCCAGAAGATGTTTTAGGAGTAATTCAAGCTCCCCACTGCCGCTGTGGATTGAAGAATAGACGCCCCTCCCTCCCAAAGAGAAGAATCCACACAGGGCGTAAGTGGAGCTAATAGTGAAGGTGGGTTTCATCAGGTAAGAAGCAAAGCGACTCTGGAGTGGAGGGCAGACCCAGCTGAGTGACAATAGCAAAGGGCTGCCCCCAGGATTTGGACTTAGAAGTCCTGGTCCTCCATTCCTCTTCTCATTGCTCATCTCCCCACCACCACCACTGGGAAGGCGTGGGGACCTCTTTCCTGGAAAAGATTGAAGCTTTCTTAGAAAACATCCCTGTGGTTGTGATGAAACACACCGACAAAAAGCAATTTCGGGGGGAACGAGTTTGTTACAGTTTTACAGTTCCAGCCTAGTGTGTGATTGTGGGGAAGCCAAGGCAGGAATTTCAATCGGCCCTCACATTATATCCACAATCAAGAGCAAAGAGAAGTAAATGCATATAGGCTTGCGTGCTCTGTGTGTTAAGCCTAGCATTCATTTTAACTGTGGCATCATGGCTCCCTGTCCTCCAACACTCCTCCAAGCTGTCACTTGCTCTCTCTGCATCAGAGAGCTTCTGTCTCTGCACTCCATCCTGTGCTCATATCTGAGGCCCCAGAAGCAGAAAGTGCACACATGGAGCACACGGGCACAGGGCCCAAGTGAGGCCAGGACATTGTTCTGAGTGATAATAGCTAGTTCGTGAGCAGGGGACCAGAGCCCAGGTCTCTACACTGAGCCTGATGCAGCCACATTGGTGAGAGGTTAGCATAAGGGTCTGACTTCACAGGGAACACAGTGGGTAATACTTGCCTGACTTCGGCCTGAATGGAGCAAGAGATCCAGGGTCCTTTGCAAAGACTTGATTGATGATGCCCCCATGGTCCTACCTCACGATGGTGAGTACCCAGCTCTATCATTGGTTATCCTAGACTCCCTTCCCAATTATTTCTGCTCATTCCAGGTCATCTTCTCCACTGAAGGCCAGTGTGTACTACACATGGATTCCCTGAACCCAATGAACTCCTCTTCAGAGCTTGACCCCACCAGACCACCCTTACTTGTCTGTTCAACACTGCCACCTTCAATACAGGGACCCTCAGTTGTCCAGATGAAGCTAGAGGGAGCTGGTTCTTGTGTGAACAGAGTTGACAAAGGTCATCTAACAACAAAAGAGGCTTGGAGCAGTACATGGGGTGACTTGGTAGCCTTGAAGTGACTGTGATGAACTCAGTTTTGACTCTATGACAGGCTCAAACTGGCTTCTGGAGGAAAAAATGCTAGGGCATAAACCAGGGTTGTCATGCCCTATGACCCTCACAAAGAGAGAAAGGACAGTGTTGACCAAAGTAATAATGGCCCAACTGGGGCTTCTGACAAATTCGTACCAGATACTCACCTGCATCCTCAAGCAGTAACTGCTGCAGACAGGACCCCTAGGTAGCAGGACCTGCTCAGATAGGGGTAGCACAATATTGGAGGCAAAGGGGAAGACACTGAGTGTAAGAGGGCAAAAGATATGGAGAAGAGGTCATGAAAGGTGGGGTAGGAAGTTCATCTGGGTGGGCAGTAGAAAAATAGGGCTTTCTAGAAAAGAAAACAGCAATGAAAAAGTAGGAGATATCAGGGGTTCTGTGGGACAATGGCCTTGTACCCTGTAAAGATTTATCACTTGTATTGGCTTAATAAAATGCTGATTGGCCAAAGTTGTCAGGCAGGAAGTATAGGCAAGGTGACCAGAATAGTAGAATTCTGGAAATTCTGGCTCAGTCTGCAGTTATCATCCAGACACAGAGGAAGCAAGATGAGAATGCCTCACTGATAAAGGTACCAAGCCACATGGCTAACACAGACAAGAATTATGGGTTAATTTAAGATGTAAGAGTTAGTTAATAAAAAGTCTGAGCTAAGAGGCCAACCAGTTTATAATTAATGTTGACCTCTATGTGTTTCTGTGGGACTGAACAACTGCAGGACCGGGAGGGACGCAAACCTCTGTCAACACAGGGGTATAATTCTGTCTGGCACAGAGCATTTGACTGCATGGAATGGGAAGTTAAGTGAGATAATGGGATGCTCAGAGGATCCGAAGCAGTAGGTGGGTCTAACTGGAGGTTAGAGTGAAAAATGAGGCAGGCGAGGGAGCACAGGCCAGACACACAGGGCCTCCATGCCCCTCTGAGGAGAATGGACTTCATCTCTCATCTCCAGAGGTGCCAGACTGCTGAGATAGACTTCAAGGTCAGCTGTGCATGGGCAGACGGTTCTTCCACACAGCATTGGTCACCTTTTACTATAACTTGGGGTAGAAAGACCTAGTGGCAGTTAGTTGGGATTTCCCCCAGGGCCTGTGAACACATGTTACTGTGGGGACTTTTGTCTTCTAAGCCCTGTCCTTTCCTGTGTCCTCACCTCAGACAATGGCATCAGGTGAGGTAGCAGTTCTGGCTCGTCTTGGCTCTGCCCAATGTCTCTGCTCTGTTCTCTGTCCCTCTCTCTCTCCCTCTGCTCACTCTTTTGTGGCAGCCCCAGCTCCCTCCCTGAGAAGAACTCCCACCAAAGCCAGTCTTCCATCACTGGAGGATCAGAAGCTTCTGGAACTTAAAAGAACCACAGACTTCACACTCAGACAGACCTGGGGTCTGGGTCATAGCATAGCCATGTCCTTGGTGACTCACTTTTCAAACCTGCATCACCTGGTGTTTATGGAATGGGAGTGCACCCACCTGGAAAAGTACAGATGGGGGTGGGAGGCAGCGTGGGTAAAACAGCACGGGCCTTGGCTCTAGCATTCAGTACATGGCCGTGGCCATTATCACTCAAGTGAAGAGCCAAGACAAAGCAAAATTTATCAGAGGCACTTCTTGTCTCTGTCCCTGGGAAAGATCCCAAGCGGCTATCTGAGCCTGTGTGATAATCTCTCATTCTTTGACACAATGAAGCTTGGATGCAGAAAGCTCTTTGTCACGGGAGAAAAGAGAGAGTCACACAGAGCAGGGTGGCTACACAAGACTCAGGGAACAGAAGTCAGAGCTCAGCCCTGTCTGCATTGGCCTGTGCTGAGGACCACTGTCCCTTCATGACATTGCAAGGGTCATCATCCTACCAAGGTGTAGAGAAGGACACTGAGGCTTGGAGCAGTGATGTCATTAAGTCACTCATGAGTGGGACTGCCAGACACAGGCTTCCCCCTTCTGACCCACTGTTGCCTAACAGCAGCCTCTCGCCAGCCCTCTTTGTGGTTTTCTCATTTCCTGCCCTACATTACAGAGGTAGCAATTCTTAAGTATTTAATTCCCTGTACCAATTTGGAAAAGGTCCATTTGGCCTCTATTGCTGGTTGGGTGACCTTTACATGTTAATAAACACACCCAGTGCGGTGTACAGCCTCCCATCCCAGGAGCTGCACACAGATCTTAGACCTCTCAGGCCCGCCTCCATGGTGTTTGGGTTTCTCCCTTAAAGGCCGGAGTAGTAACTTAGCTTTTATTGCTCCCTGCTGTTGTGCCTTGTGACCAAAGCTGGCCAGTAGTTTCTCTGTCCAACACGACACCTGGAGCCAACTCCTCCCACTTCTGGCCACACCACGCCTGAAATATGTCAGGGCGTTTGTCTGGTCCCTGAGCCTGGCCCTGTGGGTGATGAATTATGTCTGAAATTAGCTCCTTTTCTACTTCAACTTTGAGTGAAAGTGTAGCTGACTGGAAGAGTCTTCTGTCATTTCCACGGATGCTGAAAGCCCTGTTCCACTGACTTCCAGTGTCTCTGTTGCTGCTGCTAAGAAGTCTGTTCTCTCTCCAGTTTGTTCCTTCCTAGGAAACCAGGTCTTTCTCTGGTCATCTTTTTGTACAAATTTACTTTATTTTTGTGTGTATGTGTATGTGTACATGAGTACCTGAAGAAGCTACAGGCGGGCATCCTATCCCCAGGCAGTTGTAAGCCACCCCACATAGGCACTGGGAACCAAATCCAGATCTCTGGAAGGACAAGCATTCTTAACTGCTGAGCCACCTCCCCAACTCTGGTTGTCTTTTTAATGTGAACAATTTGATGATACACAGATCATAGAGAAAAACACACAAATCATAGTGCTCACTGGGTACAAAATGCTCACACGGTAAACAGAACAGTAGCAATAAACCCCACTCCCAGCCCCTTCCAGGGGCCTCTTCTGCCCAAGTGTACCTACCGACTGACTTCTTTTTATTGTTCATATTTCACGTGTGTGGGTGTTTTGCCTACACATATGTCTGTGCACCTCATATGAGCTTGGTGCCTGTGGAGCCCAGAAGAAGTCATTATATCCCCTGGAACTGGAGTTACAGATAGTTCTCAGCCTCCATGTGGATGCTGGGAATTGAACCCAAGTCTTCTGTAAGAGCGGCCAGTACTTTTAACCCCTGATGGTGTCTATCTTTTAATTGGTAGATTTAGAACAAATGACACTGGAAGTGATTGTTAGTGTTTCTCACTTTATTTTTTCTTATTTTAATTGATTTTATTAAGCTATACATTTTCCTCTGCTCCCTCCCTTCCTCTCTCCCCTCCTGTTCAACCCTCTCCCAAGGTCCCCATGCTCCCAAGTTACTCAGGAGATCTTGTCTTTTTCTACTTCCAATGTA